>JAQFZC010000044.1:0-107021 GCA_034695205.1 Dicyrtoma fusca
ACATTACACGACTCCATTGGGCGTGAGTTACCGGTTGCTATTATGATTTGAAAATTTTCGGTTTTTGAAAAATCATCGAAGCTAATCTAATCTAAATAGATAAAATATAATCTAAATAAAATCTAAATCTAAAAATCTATTAACCTAATAATTAGCTTATCTCAACTACCCTATTACCGGTTAAATACAAAGCCGTAAAAGCCATTGCCACCTATTTTGGCTAACCGGTTTTAACCACACGCCAACACTCCTAAAAAACGTGTACATGGGCGATATACTACATATACGTAAGAAAGCACAAATACTACAGTACAGTAGTCGTTTCAACTAATTAGCCGATGACGGGTCATTAACACATAATTCGTTTATACATAATTAATCGGCAAAGGGAATTTATCCACGGACAGTAAATAAGATCTATCTTGGGGAATGCAATAGATTCGACAAAGTGTACAACTTTACTGTGCAGAAAATACGCTCAGGACAAGTACTAGTATGCATGCATACAGATGAGCGGGACCTCTCCATGCTAATTCACTCTCAAAGGGAGAGAACTGAAAGAAGGCACTGACTCTGACAGTTTTCTTGGTCTGACACAGATTCTCAACATTCCAGAGTCACTTCGTGGAGGGACAATGGAGTATGAATGCCAGGTAAATAGCATTCTAACTGTACTCAACTCCTACGTGAGCCACTTAGTGAGTTGGAAAATAATCTCCAGTCACAAGTCCGTCCTGACAAAGGCCAGTGAAGCGTAATTCCAGGACTTGAAGAGGCAGGAGAAGCAAGAAGACAGAAGCTGAGACTGGAGGCTAAAGAAGTGAACAAGTCAACTTGTCTACTTGTCGCTTTCTTCCGGTCTATTCTTTCTCAGTCAATCTGAGTGACCAATCCCAGCCACAGACTCACATTTCAACGCTAAGCCACCTTTTGTCAACCACCTTTTCATCCTCAACTACAAGCAGAGAAGCATCCAAGAAAAATGGCTGAATCCGAGGCAACTATTGTTAAGGAGAAGAGTCCCCCCTCACCTTCAATAACCGGCTTCCGCTTCAACTAAGCGACCACTAATGCTCCAAAGTATTCATTACAAGTACAAGGCAGGAAGAGAACGGTGGGAGATCTATCTGCAGTACTGTTACATCTGGATGGCCTGCTTGCACACACAATTACGTCCACAGGGGCTACTCAAATATTTCTTCCACAAATTCAGGAACGGAGCGACCCCTTCACAATCTGGCAAACCAACCCGCTATGTACACTCCTACCTCAAATATTATAACATCCCCTCAAACAAGAACTAAATGCCATGTCTTATTTTTTAACCCTGATCACTTGAATGATAGGTCAACCTGCTCCTACACCTGAGGAAAGCAAGACAGAATGTTTACATCCCTGGTCTAGCATAAGCTTTTGAGCGTGGTAGTATTTGAAAGGCTCCTTGGAGGGATTTAAAGGACCGGTGACCCGATCTCTCTACCCTTCCACTTTCTACCCCAGAATTCCCGTCCATAAACTTGGCTAGCTGACTTTCATGAGCTTTGACTTTGGCTTAACTCAAGGACAAGAACTCCTGCATTGTTATTGTTAGTCACGTTCTGTCATCCCTCCACACACATTTCATCTCATCTCCAAATCCAAAACAACTTGGAAATCTCAAAAGCTACGCACTCCAAGCACAACCCAAGGCACGCATTCTTACACAATCTCCCATTTACGCATTTCAACAGTTAATTTCTCTGCTACTCACTTCAATCTCCCTCTCACTTTCACGCACTAGGCTATTATTTTACAGACATCTCTCTACCTCCAGTCTTATTCCTATTTCCATCTTACACGACAATATTTTGGCTTTGATTTTGAGTTTTGGATGAGCTGGAGGCTACAGAATAGTAATAGTGCGGGATGTACGGCCGGACGTCTGTAAAGGATCCCGAGTGACAAGGACAAGTGAGCGAGGGATTAGTTTTACCTACCGCCGACTCTACACCCACAACACTAACAAGCCAATAATAAGCTACCCAGCTACCTTTGCCCCTAATTCATTCCGTTTCACTTTCTGCTCTAAAACATACGATCATCACTAATAAATCTTCCCTGGCAGATATCTACGCGAATAACAAAATAAATGGATTAACGTTCCATCACAGACATCACAGGCACCGCAAAGCATAAGACCATCAGCAACCGCAGGGAAAAATTCAATAATTCTTAAATTATTTGTAAAATTCCACACACACAAATTAAAAGCAGAGACCCGACAAAAGTATCCAATGAAATCTTATTTTTCTCGCAAACATAATTATATTCCATATCATATAAAAACTACTTGTCAAAATATGACTTAAAACGTTTCGGATGTATGCTGCACCCAAATAACGAGTACATTATGCACTATTTTGTTGTTTAAGTCAAGTCACGATGCCCAATTTCTTCAAGTACGCATGTCTTTCTTTACTGCTTCAAAGAACGTGGTGATTATAATTATACATAGACGCTGACGATGCATTGCATTACTGTTTAAAAGCAGTCCAGGTTTGTAACTCAAGTCCAGCAACCATTAACTAGATGTTTTTTAACGTAAGTATCAGCCTTCCAATAACCAACTTTTCATCTACTTTTCTACAAAAAGTGCGTAAATAATAATACTTTCCACTTAAACAAAATAAAACAGGTCTTTACACTTTTTTGAAAGTAGTAAAACTGATATTTAACTTTTTTTTTTAAAATGCGTCCACGATGTGTATAACCCCCACAATGCAATGCAGTGCTGAAGGTGCATATAATTAGGAACAAGAATGTATAAAACATTTAAATGGCTTCAGGCAAGTTTCAGGCAGAGTTGTTCGAGTTGTAATAAAGGGTAAAATAATTTTCTTTCAGCTTTCCATCTGTGCACATACTTGGTGCAGTTGTTGGCAATTGGATAGTGATTTGAATTGGCGGATATAATAAGCGCTTAATAACATTTGCGAAGACGTGGATTGAATTAAGGTGGGTATAGTTGGCCTTTTACTGTGGAAATGACTTTTACTTAGAAATAGGTGGCCGGCAATAAATCAGGCGACAGATAAATCAATCAGGAAGATCCTTTTGGTCTTCCGAAAACTCATCTCCACTTCCACTCTCATGTCCTCCGAATAAATCTTCCTCACAATCAACACCACCGCCAGTAATCACCAGCGCCCATCAGCCCACACAGTCCTACGAACCAAGGATCTCCTCAATTCTCCTCCGTCCCCTCAACAGCCACCCCGCCAACTACTTTCCACTACTTACACCACCACTCCAAAATCCCAACAACCACATCTTCTGTCCCATCCTCACAAACGCAACGCACCTCATGCATACAAATTCAAAGCCAAAACCCCTGAGAGTAGTAGACACAAAACAAAATCCAAATTACCGATCCTCACTCTTCACGTCACCAATGAGTGCTCCCATCTTAACCACGTTCCTACGGATGTCAATGTCAAGAATCGGACGCAGAGCATATAAATGGAACAATCCAATACTGCCATCCCTTCAATTATTTACTCAGGTGCTTTACTAGCTACTAAGTGTCCACACATTATACATCGCTCCAAACTACTAGGGGCTGTACAATTATGACCTCCCAAACCCACATTGTATCAAGTTCTATTTGCAAGGCTTCCCACGCAGTGCATCCGGTAGTTATAAAAGTATATCATCCGGTAGTAATATCCAGCAAAATGAGGCATATCGTATATCTAATACAAAGTCATACGAATTGCCTCAATTTACTGCATAACAGACGATAGTAATGCCATGGTTTACGAAGCAAAATGATACCAAGCTACAAGCTACCCCAAGGACAGTTCTGTAACCTCTGTGCACAATTTCTCGAGCATGTGTGTTCTTTGAACAATCTGTTTGTGCACAACAATGTTTGGTCCTTTGCTAAAGATTACGAACAATCGCGTTCTTCTTCACTGTTTTTGTCCAAAACCCAGGAGAAAAGAAAGCATAAAGTAGTTATTGTGCACAGGCTACAACACTGCCCAATAATTTTGAAAATTTTCGAAATGTCCTATTGAAGTACTCGATTGTGAAAGAATGAAGAATGTCAGTACATTAGCCTTGATGCAAATCAAAATGGACAAAACTTGGTTATTCTGAAATCGTAAAAGTACAATACACAGCATCATTAAATGTCATTCTACATGCAAATACTTTACCAAGGTTCAAAATTTCCTGCAAACAAATATACAGTGTCCCATAGTCCTATTGACATATTTTGGAAAGTTGAAAAACGAGGTACATATGTAATATGTACGACAGAGCAGAAGCAAATTGTTGGATTTGGATTTATATACTTTTGAGAAATATAAAGCGTAGTATGCACAGTAAAAGACTTAACATGCCATATTTTGCCATATTTTTATGCCGTATGCAATTTCGAGTCCCAATTGTGCATTGTTTCTGAAGCAGGATTCACTTCACCTTGCTTTTTTTGTTTTGGGAAGCATATGGAGGCAAGTACCTAGTACATAATATATGTACAAGTAGGTAAACGCGAGTAACTTTATTTTGCTTCTTAATTCAGGAAATGTATCCTGTCTAACCGTGTAAGAAAGTTCAAATAATCTGTGGACTTTTGAGAAGGAAAGATCATTCGTCGATTTTCAGTTTTCAGTTTGAATGGCCACCCATCCGTCCATACGTCTGTTCTCACGTCAGTTTGGGTCGTCAATTGTCAGATTTGTTTAAGTCATGGAAGCTGTAGTAGGATACCAGTTGTGTACTTGCTACGTGACCAGTATCACTGAACAACCCATCAATAGGAAAGAGTAAGATCATTAATCAATGTGTATGTACCTCCAGATAGGCAGAGACACAATACAATTTGAATCCCTAAATCGGCAGTGCTAAGTGGAACCCGGGTGCGGACAGCCACTGCCGGGTGCATTGGAATAAATAAATAAATAGAAAAGGAAATGAATTACGCCTGTAGATTACGATTAGGATGCGATTAGGAAACAGTTGTTCACACTCGGCCCTCTCACTCGTTCAAGTATTTCACGACCGTTTCCTCCTTCGTGTGTAAAAATAAATGCTTTTCTGCGGTTACGTCGGTGCGTGGAGCGTGAAAGCGGAACGTCTCCTCCGAGACTCGTCCAGCACAATGAAATTACCCGGGAGACTAGCACGCAACCAATTTATGAAACTATCAAAAGGGTCTTAAAGCAGGGCAACCCAGTCCCAGTCCATTTGCTCCTTCCTTAAACACAATGCTTGTCCAGATGCCATCCTACTACATCCACAGAACGGCCACAACCATGCAAATAAGTATCTGATTGAAATCATGGCTTTAGAAGCACAAGTATGCACCTCAAATGGCACCAAAAACCAAAATACCCAATCTGGGGTCCAAATAGAAAAAAACATGGAAATAACACTCCTTCTTTCGAAAAAAAAGTAAATGAGGCAAATCTATTATAAAGTGCAAGTACCTTACTTTAATGGATATACGCCATTTTACTTTTTAAGCCATGAAATGGAAAACTAAATGATGTGAGGAGGAAGAAAAAAGTAGTGATGATGAAATAATGGAGGCTTAACTTACCCATTCAGGGCTTCAGCTGAATTGAAAAGTTACTTGTTGTTTCTCCCAAGATTAATATTCTCTTTTCTTCTATCCTTTATAATTATTTGTAAATATTGTATGCTAACGCGAACATCGAGATCCAGACGTCCACGGGACAGTTGTAATCGTAAATGCTATACTTTGTTTGTCCATTGTTTAAAACACCAAAAGTAATTAGTTTGAGCTTATCATTGCTGTTGTAGCAGTTCTCATATTCACATGTCTTTCATCGAATTGTAATCGGAGCTTCTTCTGGTATCGGATTTTTATTTCTCCGGCTTGAGTTTAGGTTTCGTTTTAATTTCACTCTATAGATCAACTCTTTAATAATTTATAAGGTAGCAGTAAAATTTCTTGTGTAGAAATTGAGTACGTTTTATTTTTTGTAAGCACTGAATTTCACAATCACCAATTCTCAGTAGTCATTGTATCATCTGGTCCTTTGCATTTAAATATTCGTCACTTGCTTAATTGCTGTTCCTTCTCCTGAGTTTCAAGATCGAATTTCTATTTTGATTAAGGGTAAATAAATTCACATTAGACTGCGTAGAAATTATGATCAGGCGACATTCAGATGCTTATCGGTCGGTTGGTTGTAGAGTCTTCTCCTTATCTCTTCCGTAGTCGGTCTCCGCACAAAGTTGGCTTAATGTTTACAAACGTGGAAGGCTCAGAAACAACGTAAAATGTTGTTTATGGCTATAACACTTGGACGTTTAAATATTTCAAAAGCTTAAGTGATAACCAGGACATAAATTAAGAATTGTTAGTTATCCTTGTCAGTCAGTCTTGTTCCTCCTAGTTTGCCTTCTAAAAAGCTTTCGTAGTTTACAATATGCTGCAAATTCGTAGCCGCTCATCGATGCAAAACGTTAAGGACGGAAGGCCACTCAAAGTAAGTAAAATTTTTTATCAACTTTCAAAAGCCAAGTGCGACGAAAGTGTTTTCCTTTACAACATATTTTCTGTCATCCTGTCTCTTCATGATTTTTTTGTCCCCATTTCGGAAATCTACGGTCAAGAACACAACATTCAATTCGTTCAGGAATAAATAAAATGCTTACATTTTATTTCACTGGCACTTAAAAAGCGAAGTAAATCAAAGGAAACAAAACACTATTTTAACATCAAATCAAAGGTACTTATTAATACTTTACGCAAGAAACCAAGATACCGTTGTAACGTTGTAAGGGATATATCTATTTTGCTTTGGAATATACATATTCCAGTTTGTAAAGTATAAACTCCATCAAACCCCATTTTATTACAAGGAATAAATTTTTTAATACGATAATTATTTTACAATGAGTCCCTTTGTCCTTGCTGGGCAGGTCACGTACATATTTAAATACAGTCTGTAACTGCTTAAGGTCTAAAAAAGGCCTTAAAATAATATTAGTTTAAAATGCAATTGCAGAAAAAGTTTTAAATAAACTAGCAAATGTATACTTAACCACATGAAAGAAAAGAGAATGCAGTATGTGATTAAACTGGCCATTTTAAATTATAATAAACTAATATTTATATTCAACTCGTCTCATTCGTAGACAACGTACATAAAGTTAAACGATGCGATGTGACATTCAAAACTTCAATCTTATACTTGAATCAAAATACCAAAGTAAGCAGAAGGGTCATACGATGACACGATCAACGATTGACAACAACGGACAATTGGCAATAGCCAACCGAAATACGATAATACACTTAAACATAACGTGGAACGTTCAACTCTTCATTTGACTTAATTATTTTACGATAATTAAGCACAAAGCTGAAGAGCACAGTCGTCACATGTACTAGAAAGTTCAGCGTTCATTGGACTTGGCAACTCGTTTAAGTTTATGCAGATTGTCAACTTGAACAAGAAGTTTAGTTTTGACACAAACATCAGTAACTACATAGGTATCTATAAAACAAAACAAACATAATTATATTATCGGAGTCAGTAATGGAATAATTAAGAATAAATGCACAAATCATCAAATAGTTGATAGTACAACTGACAGATACAAATAATGTACAATGAACGACTGCTTTATAATTTATTATTAAAGTCAAAAGTTGACAGTTGACAGCACAAGGAAGTATGTAAAAAGTAAATATAAATCCACAGTGAATGATTACATACAACATAGTTATCGACTCACCTTAGTAAATTGTCGGAATAGTTTCAATTGACAGCTGACGCTGTTGACAATTGTTGAGAAGTTAGCGTACAAAAATAAACAACGCATAAACACTGGCTTTAAAGTCCTCTACAATATTAATAGCCTAGTAAAACTAATACAGTGAAAGATCGCTCCAATGGAATTTTACACAACTTCAAACTTGTGTCCAAAGATGAGATGAACAGAAAAACGTCAAATGCTGAATCTTGTATAATTATCCGAATTACCGATTGCCGACAATCAAACTACGGATGACGGAAGTCATGGTATGGAACTAGACCGAAATGCAAAATGTTGAACGCAGCAATAAACTAAGAATTAAAAATAATGTCTTATTGTCATTTGACTTTTGAACTTTGAATTAGGATTGGAAATTGGAATGCAGGTTGAATTAAAAGTGTAGGAATCAATGTATAAAAAGGTAAAGAAAAAGGTACGGATGAGGAAATCAAATCTCCAGAAAAGTCGGGTTCGGGTGGTCAAATCTCCACAAGTTCCAGTCTTATTTCCAGCATACAGCACAATCCACAACTACCCTCTCTCAGTCTCGTTCTAGTCACATTTGACAGAAGAAGCAAAAGTCAAGAAGTCAAAGCTCGCAACATCTCCAACTTAGGTGTCCACTGTCGAGAAGTGAAAGAATCTCGGGTGCCCTCAGTGTCCCCTGAAATGCCTGCTTTTGCTTTTGGAGGAGCCGAAGTTTGGCCAAGCTGGTACCTCCTCCTGTCGCATAGGACAATTTCAAGTTGAACTACTGACAACTTCAATTAAGTGACAGGATCCTTCCTGGCACCTATCTCCCCATCTCCTTCATCTCTTCCAATCTCTCACCTTCTTCACCTCTTCAAATCTCACATCTCATCTTTCATCCATGTAATCCCCGCAATTAGGCGCCGTCCACATATCACGTATTGGCCGGTAGATTGAGATTTTCAAAACGACAAAATATGTTAAATGCCTAAATATTGCCTTGCAAAGACAGTCATCATTGAAAAAACAGAAATAACCCTAAAGATATTTGTGTTTATTAAAAATACCAAGCATTTATAATTATGATTTTAAGTGATTCTTGCATATTAACGCTTTTTGGAATGCACGGTACTTATTACCTAGATAAATAAGATATCCTGGACACAGGTGTGGGGAGTTATACAACCTTAGTTATGGCGAAAAACGTGATATTTATTTGCTACGTTTCGACTATTATTCTATTATTTTTCCGAGAGACAAAAATACAATTATATAAATAAATATATATTAAAATACAAAGGGCGATATTTATATCTTTAGTAAATATAACAGCTGCAGTATTATTTGCAAAAACGTGCTACAAGCAAAAAGAGCATTCAGACTTATTGGCTTTTAAAAGGTCCAGTAGTACGGGACATTTCGATTAGTATTTAGAAAAACGTTTTTCAAGGATGTAATAACTGAAAAGCTCCCCAGCTACTGCAATCTTTACCTTCGTAGCGAGTGGATTTTTAATACCTTGGGAAAAAGAGCGGGACGAGCTTACCACGACGACTACGTGGCCATCTCCCGAAATCCAACTCTCCAAATCTCATCTCATCGCATCTTCTGCATCAGCATCCTACACCATCTACTAATCTCTCATAAGTACATCATGTCACTCATCTTCCAAAACCAGAATCTTATTGACTTTCATATCGTATTCTATAGCGGCTGCAAAATGAAAGACTGTACTGCTGGATGAAATCACGTCCTTGACATATCTAACCCGTCTTTCTATTTCACAGTGCCCTTACAACTCTGCTAATTTAATACTTTTTGCTCAATAACAAAAGAATCTATGCAATGTTTAAAAAATTAAATGCCAATTTATAGAAATTGAAACGATGGCCGTAACGTAATCTTACAGGAGATCAGTGCACACACTTCTGTTTCATTTTATTTTTTCAATTTTCTTAACAAATAGTAGGGAAACTCAGCTTTTGCAAGCGTCTTCAATAATATTTTAATAATGGCTAAAGTTGATTATATGTAATTTGTAATTGTAGTCGACGATAGAAGATCTAACATAATTTTGTAACCTTGCTGAATGAAGTTAATTCCCTATGCTTGTATAATTTTATAATATTTTCTGAAGCTAACATGTTTACTTAAACTTGCGTCTCTCCTTTACAGTTGTATTGTTTAGTTATGTACCTATGCATCTATGTAATTGTATCAGCAGCAATCGCAATATGGCTACAATACTACAATTTCAAAATACAATACGTAATATAGATTCTTGAAGTGTACTGATTTTCAACAAGATAGACATTCATTATCCTTGCACACCTAAATAAATGTCACATATCATTCCTATTTTATAATAACGAAACAATGTATAGTACAATGACAGAACAAGTTAAAAGCTTTATAATTTAATTAATTATTGTACACTTTAGATGTAGTGGTATAATATAATAAAATTATTACTATTTTATTCATTTATTTTCACCTGTGTTTACTGTAATATGCAATTACATGCAAACAGAAATATATATACTCGCTCGCTAAAATAAACACATAGACACTCTAGTGTATTCGAGTTAAATCTTCAACCATTTTGATAATATCTTCCACCGTCGCATCTTGCTTCATCCCAGTCTCCTGCAGATCAATCTAATGTAAAAATAAATCATAAAATCGATTTCTGCAATTAAGTAGTAGAGGTTCAACATGTTTTCATTTGCACTCTACCAATTATAATTAATCTTAATATTCAAAGCAAACCTGTAGCCCTTTGACAACCTCCTTCATGTCATCACGTGATAAGTCTAAAAAGCTTTCAATTAAGTCACCATCCACAAAACCATCGGCCGGATCTTGTTTTCGATCATTATAGAAACTTCGCCACTGGGAGTGATCAATCTTGCCTACAGATTTAATCACCTTTGTCAGCCTTTCTTGCAACTCAAGAAGAAATTCGTAGAACTTGAGTGGAAGTTGCGTTACTAACCCTGAAAATACACAAAATCAATCACTAATATTCTAAAATTAAGTCAAGTACTAGGTTGTAAAGCAAAAGAAAGAGCAGTGTTATTCGAATTCAAATGAGACAAGAAAATAATTCTGATTTCGAACTAACGTTTTTAGGTAAATGAAATTAACGAGGGTATATATATAAAGAGCACAAAAAACAAACCTATGGCCCCTGAAACAGTTCCAAAGAGCAAGCTACCAGTGGTAGGAACACACGTTTCTCCCAAGTGCTGTCGCACTAATGACCCATGTCGAATACAATTAATCATATCTCCAATGTGAATCCGGCCAGAATCTTGCATTTGACTTCGTTCTTCGTCTGTCGCTGCTCCACTACAATTCACATCACACACATGTCCATCAGCCGGTTAATTCATTTTGAAAATGTATATAAACTAAAGAATGACTACTACAACCATATCGTACCCATCTTTACTGCATAAAATCAAGTTAAAAGAATTATCTGCTCCTAGGAATGTGTCATCATCCAGGATGTCAACGGATGTCATCCAGTTGGGATTGTAATCCTGAGCAATCTGACGAATTCCAAAACACCAGCCCATAATAAATTCATTTAAAGTTCTCAATGTAATAATCATCTTCAAACTTTGGTAGTCATACTTATTAAAAACGTGAACATACCACTTCAAAAGTGCCTTCCATATTCTTGTATTGTAAAAGTGTCATCGATCTCATGAGGTCACCCAAGAGAATAAAATCGCCCTTTGTTTTGATAAACATGGTTAAAATCATGTTGAAGTAGGACGTTTCAAGTCTAAGCTCTTTGTCTGACGTCCACTCAAAAAGACGAACCGTGCTATTTATCCCAGCTAGGATTTTGCCATTAAACCCAGCTAAAGTGTAACAAGCTCCCCGAACTTCCTTCTCTGCCACCTGCTGTAGCTTTCCTTCGCTGTACTGAAAAATGATGACCCGTCCTTGCTTTGGCTCACTTTCGTCAGGGATGACCGTCGCCGTCCCCACAACGTAGTAGTGATTCGGATCATCTCCTAGCTTGCACGAAATCATACTCATCGCATACTCCATCGGCATGAACTGATGTGAGTGCAGAACTAAAGAAACACAAAACATCTATGTACAAACATCACTGTGACAGTCATAACTATACATCAAAGTTCTTATTGTTAGTTTAGCGCAAAGAAGTGATAGAAGTAACCAGTAACCATTAAAATAGTACTTCATTAGCTGAAAAACTATTTGGAGAAGGGTTAAATATTTATTTTTTGAAACGTGCAAATCCTGCTTTGTATCTTACGAAGACGTGAGATTTGCTAGTGCCTACAGTGGAAACTCAAAATACCAGCTCTTCCAACACCGGGTTAAACCACAAACCAGCAATGCAAAAAACCCCCTACGTCTATGGGTTGAATACTAAAGTAAGCCGACGTACCACTGAAACATTCAACCAGCCAGAAAATCGTGATCCCCAGAGAAGTTGGTATATCGAGTTTCCACTGTATTTCAAAAGACGCTTTCATTCCACGTCAATTATTTGATACAATGCTTGCCCAGCCTCTCTGCTGAAAATGAATTTATTTAAAAGTAGTTATACATTAAACTACAGAATATTAAAGGCGCACAATGTCTTACTCTCGAAAGTATGCTGATCTATAATAAGGAGACTATGAACTTCCACTTCCTGTCCATTATCTACCACCGGAGTCAACGGAGTGGTCGCAGTCGTGTGTGATGAGCTGGGTGTCGTTGAAGTGCTTGAGCCCGACGTGGATGGACGAATTAATGTTCCCACGGATGAGCAGCAACTTGTGCTAATAAACACAACAATTAAAAACTTAGTGATACTACCATAATAAAAAACCAAATAATAATAGTAATACAAATTCTGAGCAACCTCGCCGCCAATGTGCTCGCGCTGGGCCGTAGGGGAACCAAGCCTTGAGTACCGGGAACATCCACACGCATGGTAATCAAGCCGAAAGTCTGTAAATATATATAAACAATATCTGTGTTCAAGTTCTGTCACAACAAACAACTTACAAACCAACTACAATAATAATAAATTGGAAACACGCCACTACTACAGTTGTAAACAACTTTCAAATTGCGACCGAACAATAGCATTGAACTTGTAACTTGCAACTGCAAATTGCTGATCGAATTGTCTTGGCTGCCAAGTCACTGGAAAAACGATAACCTGAACATGCAGACAAGACAGGACCGTAGCAGTCGCAGAAAAACATGATTTCATTCGTTTTTTATTTTTACACTGGCTCTTAAAAACACAACAAATACTGTTATCGCCTGAAACCAAAATGTATACTTACATCTCCAGCAAGTGTGACGTTAAAATTTTCAAAATAAACAAAAAATGAAAATGATCTAAAAAAAAGGCTAATACTGAAATATAAGGCAGATACCTAACCACAACACAGCCGTAGAAAATAAAACTGCGTGGTATTATAACTGTTATTCACAACAAGCTGTATGTGCTACATCTTTAATTAAATACGTAACATCACTAAAACTAAATCAATGCATTCGGTCAGTTACAGTCACGAATTTCTGAATGGGCTAATGGCTGCAATTCAGAAAGATCTTCACCATAAACCATTGCCAATGCTGTTGTTTACAAAACTACTTCAGATCTCAAATTCTACATCACCTTCTGGGACACACAATTCACAGTGTTTACAAATCGCCACTGACTGGAAATGTAAAATACCAACACAAGTAGTGTTTACAAGAGCGGCAGTTTACAACTGTTCGGTCCTCTGTAGACAAAAGTGCACGAGCACGATTGTCAATACACACTCAACTGTTTACACCTAACTTTTCCTTTCGTACGCCCAACGTAGAGACGTGTTACATAAGTAAACGCGAGTGTTTACAAAAATGCCATTCCCATTCACGTTACCATATCGGATGGACCAGTCTCCACACACGTCAACTTCACATTCATTACAGTAGCGCAGGTGTAAACACGCCTCGGATGTGTTTACATTTGTACGACTGCATTTGCAGTCAGACATATTTTATTTAGGAGTCCCGATATACGAATTTACGGTTTAAGTACCTTTGCATCTAAAAATACTGATTATGAACGATTTCAAACTCCACCGTTTTTTGAAATGTCGTGTACAGAAATTATTTATATTGTAAAATATGTAAGCCAATGTTTAGTATTTAACGCTGTTATCCTGTAATATGTACTTAAATTGAATCCTGTTCCTTTAACTTATATACTTACTAATATCACGCTCTACTACATTTTTACAAAGTGAATGCTACGATGACCCTATTATAATAAAGCAAATGCAATGTTTCGCACTTAAAAAAGGCCAACAACTGTGTCTTGTACATTCCTATTAAAATCGTGTCATTTTCAGGGTTTGGTTTTCTTTAAGTACAAACCGTCTAATGGGTAATGCCTGCATGTTTTAAAAACTCACCTCGTTTTAAAAAAGAGTAAATAACAAGTTTTACAATTTTCGAGAACGTAAGTATCAACTTTTGTCTTTCGTCAACATGCATTTCATTATTTTACAATCCACGGAAATATCTCAAATATTTTACTACTTTCTTTGAAAATACGTTCCATCCAATTCGTATTGACTATTGTGACAGAACTGTAAACAATACTTTCAGTACATTTGTAAACACTACATTGTATCCAACTCTACAATCGGTACAGAACTGGACAAGTATCTTCGATTCATACCTCCAAAGTAAGGTACGCATAAGTATACTCTGAGGAAGACAAATTTGAAGTTAGTAATGCAGTAATATCAAAGTACACCAGGCTGTTTTAACTGCAATCACTGAAGTAATTACCTGGGATGATTCCTGGTAGGCAATCCTTCTGGGCGTTTCGGCCAAAGCTACCGTTCGGATGTGCAATTTCTGAATCTCATCGATAGTCCCGATTGTAAGAGCGGATTCTGTAGCTAGAGCCAAACTGTCCGCAAAAGCCACAGAGTTAAATGGGCACATATGGGACACTTCTCGTAGATTCACATTAGAAAAAACCAATTTATGATTGGACCAATAAATTACGGTGGGTCGATCAGAACACGCAAATACACTAGGAGTAGATTGACTTCGAAAGAATTTTAATACTGTCGGCTGTGTTCCCAATGTCACCTAGAAACAAACGACCAAAATAACTAATTGCGTATTACTTTATCTGTATCGTACAATATAAGTTTGGAGTAAGGAACGCAGCGCGAATAACTTACACGTTTCATATCCGATAAATTGCCTGTAATTGGATTGAGTACAAAATAGAAAAGAGAGCCATCCCCAAGAGCACACATAAGGAAACAGTTGTCATCAAAACAAGCAAGTAGAATAGAGCGCGGAATTATATCTGCAAATCAAAGATCATGTGTTGTAAGTACCCGTTGTGTAGAAGTCTCCAATTTAATTCAACTAAATGATTAGTAAATAACTAATACCTCCTTTCAAAGGTTCTTTCGTAATAACGTCCAAACTAGGAATTCGTAAAATTAATGCAGACACGTCAGTCCAGAGTCCCACAGCCGCAAAATGAGCCTTTCCCTCCCCCAATGGAGTAATGTCGAGACAGGCAATTTCATTCTCCATCAGCTTATCACCAACTAAACTAAGGCCCCCTTTCACAATTTCCAAGTAGTACAACTCTGGACCAGCAGCACAAATGATCTGCATATTATTTCCAGAGACCACGCTGATACTCTTCCCCGACGGTGGCTTCCACGTCGTCACTAGTGTTTTCGAAGCGGCCTCCACCAAGAATACTCCACCAGCTATCACCTGAACCATCTGACCTATTTACGCAATAAGAACTGTTCGAAGTTCCTAGTTCAAAATTTGGTTCTACAAGTATTTTTGTAGAAACTCTTGTAGAATCGGAAGTAGATATCGTAGTTAATAAATAAAATAGCTACATACCATAAGCGACGTTTGAGGCCCACAGTGTTTGACTGGAGGACTCGAACCCATCTAAATCAGTCTCTTCCACCTCCTCACCGGACAAATAAAGGAAGCGCGTGTCATCAATGCAGGACACTACCAACATATTGTCGTAATTTGTTTCACCTCCAATTTTTAAAGACCAAATTCCTTTTATTCCAGCAAAATCAATGGTTGCATGCTCTTGAATTCCAATTCCGTTCCGAATAATTCGTAGAGATCCATCCTTGTAAGCACCTGCGGGCGACCACACAATACACATAATATCAACTGAATCTGTTTATTTTAACAAGTTTGCTTTCAGTAGAATAGTACATATAATTTATGCAGTTTACAAAAGTAAGAAACATTTCACAAATATGCCGTACTAAAAAACTATATATTCGATGACAATGACAATCCGCTTTACAAAATTGACAAGGCAGGGCAGCATATCGACGACAGAAACACGGTACTATGGCAATAGAAAACAACTTCAAAACTATATCTTCAAGCCCAATGTTTCTGAAACCAGGGTACTTTAAAAAACCTTCAAGACATTCGAAATCCAAACTTTCTGAAACCCAAATCATCAAAAAACGGTATGCCTCCATTCATTGTCTTAAACCTAAAATCGCATTTTCGAAATTAAACTAAAAAAAAAAGAAATAAGAAATTAATTGTTGGTTAATTTTAAATTACTTTCAGTACATTTGAAAGTATTTTTTTAATTTAAACGTTTTGAAAGAATCGTTCTTGTTAAGTTGACAGTAAGGGTTTTTAAAGTTTTTGAAGATAATGGTTACCGACAAGAGACAGATTTTTTAACCCAGTTGGTCTCTTCCCCTACGTATACCTACAACCTAGTTTAAAGAGAGATGAGGCTTTCCTAAGTGATTCCATACCATCGAGACAATTATAGATGTCTTGTCCAATGCGTTATGAAAGCTATCCCCAAAAAACCGACCAGAGTAATTAGAAACTGTCACCCACCTGAGCACGTGATAAGTTGGCCTTGCCCCTGTTTGTCCATATCAACGACGACCATGTCTTGAATTGGCGCTAAATTAGTAAAAGTTTCCATCAACGTCACAAAGTTTCCCTCTTCATCCGGCTCAGTACTTAATTTAATAAGCTGGGAATCTCCCAGTCTGGACCCAATATAAACCACACCGTTGTCCAAATAGGTCAAACATTCCGGCGTACTAATGTCTCCTAGTAATTCAAACTTGATGTCGATGACATCGTTGGCCTCATCTCGGTCCAGATAGAGCATGTACAAATGCCCATTCATATCCCCCAGTAAATATCGAAATCCTGAAGAATCTATTCGCGCATAGCACATAATAGTACTGGTTTTCATAGCAGCCGGAGCTACAGCACTGTGTTTCTTCCCGTTGTGATACAGGATGCTTTCTTGTCCCACAATTATAGCTCCCCCCAGAGGATTGGACACGGGAATAACAAGGGAAGAATGACTTTCAACATTTTCTTGCTTCCACAGCGTCCTCGAGAAGTCCTTGTCTCTCAAATTAATCTCACGCGCTCGGACGTGGCGACCAACCGGATCCTGGTGAATTACAATAATCGTCGGAGAACTACAACCGTACAAAAAGTCTATGTCCTGAATGTAGGGCTCTTCCAAGCGAATGTTGTAGGCTTTCAATTCTGTATTATTTCGGTCCAATGGTATGATTTTAAAGAGACCCTCATATAGTTTGAGCCCAATGACACGGGCATCAGGGTCCACTACACCGATAATGCCAGTTTCTGATGGTTTTCCAATACGATCCCCGATATTCCCATGAGCCACCGTCACAATGTCAAGATGATCATCTTTGTTTGAGCACTCGAGGATCATAGCATGGTAGCGGGCAGTGACAACAAATATTTTATCCACGTTGTCACCAGGATAACGGAATAATTTAAGAACTGCAATCTTCCCATATACCCCAATGTCTTTGATGGGGCGAAGACCCTCAGGGGAAATAGAGTAGAGTTCTAAGCGAGTGTTCTTCGCTAAAATTAGATTGATGTCTGTCGGGGAGGTAAAGTTCCCGGAGACACACGCAGTGACTGCTGTGGGCTTATGAGCTGTCACAACGTAATAATGAGGGGACGAAGACATTTTGTCTTTATTTGTTCAAGTCAAAAGTTTACGATTTAACTGGCTCATTCAATTACACTAGTTCACTTTATTTTTCTTCGTAAATGTTTTCTTGTTTAGAGCCGATTGACGATGTAGATCCGATTACTAAACTGTGATGTAACTTTGATCTTTTCGAATCAAACAATCCCTCGCCGCAAAGCGAATCCGTCTCGTGGTGGTGGAATCTATAAAAATTAAAACCGCCGTGCAGTAGCACCAGCAGAACAACATAGGTGGGCAACAGCATTGGGTCAAGAAAATGACGACCCTGTTCCATTTACATATTAATTAACGTTAAGAACACGGCGTTACCGATAAATGTACCAAGCAGGCTTTCATACGTCTTGGCATTTATAGATTTTAAATTTGAAACCTTTGGCTCAAGCGACATTAATTAATTTTCCTAAACTAATGCTCCGACAATGATTAAACGCATAATTTTCAACTTTTTCCCGAATTCGTATACCTTGTAAATAATAATTAATAGTTATTTAATAAATAATTTACTACTTAATTATATTTATTATTTAAATTTTATTTATGAAGGAATAGTTAAATTACTATTTAATCTATTTCTTATTCAATAAATAACAGTAACAATTATCAAAGATTGATAATTAAAATCGGGCTGAGCGTGCTGGGTGTGCGTTGTGCAGGAGTAAATGCAGTATGTGAAAGCTGGGAGCTAGAGTGTTGTTGTTCGAAAAACGGTAGTACTTGCACATACTTGCACTCATCACTCGCGCTCACACTCTTACGGACTCGTCCCTCATGGTTCGCCCATGTGTGCTTCATAGCGAGTGGATTTTTAATACCTTGTGAAAAAGAGCGGGACGAGCTTACCACGACGACTACGTGGCCATCTCCCGAAATCCAACTCTCCAAATCTCATCTCATCACATCTTCTGCATCAGCATCCTACACCATCTACTGATCTCTCGTATCCCTCAACTGCCGAAACCAAAATCTTATACACACTCATATCGTATTAAATTGCGGTGCAAAATGATAGAAGAACAGTACTTAAGTGGCATGTTGAGTTATAACAATGAGTGAAATGTACTTAAAGAGAAATGAACTCAATTAGAATTAAGAATATCAATATTAATAATAATATTTAATAGTAATAATAAAAATTATTCTAAATTGTTGAGTCCATTTCTCTTTACATTTCAGTCAGTGCAAAATGATATACCTACTCTGACTGAACTGCTTAATGCTTTCACGTCGTTGACATCTAAACCGTCTTTCTACTTCAAAGTACCCTCGTCACTCTGCTAATTAAACAGTTTTTGCTCAGTAACAAAAGAATCTATGCAATATATAAAATTAAATGCCAACGTATAGAAATTGAAACGATGGCCGTAAAGTAATCTTACAGGAGATCAGTGCACACACTTATGTAACATTTTGTTTTTTCAATTTTCTTAACAAAAATAGTAGGGAAGCTCAGCTTTTGCAAGCGTCGTCAATAATATTTTAATAATGGGTTAAGTTTTGATTATATGTAATTTGTAATTGTAGTCGACGATAGAAGATCTAACATAATTTTGTAACCATGCTGAACAAAGTTAATTCCCTATGCTAATATTTTCCGAAGCTAACATGTTTATTTAAACCTGCGTCTCTCCTTTGCAGTTGTATTGTTTAGTTATATATGCATCTATGTAGCTGTATCAGTGTATCAGCAATCGTAATATGGCTACAATACTACAATTTCAAAATACAATACGTAATATAGGTTCTTGATCAACAAGATAGACATTCATTATCCTTATGTACATACCTAAATAAATATGGCATATCATTCCTATTTTTTAATAAATGTACAATGACAGAACAAGTAAAAACCTTAAAAGTGTATTATTAATTATTGTACTTTTTAGTATGTAGTATTGTAGTAACTTCATAAAAATCGGCAAAATCGGTGTGATATTACAATATTTGCTTGCTTGCATAAGTACTTACCAAAGCTGGTCAAAAGTTTGACTCACTAGACTAGTGACCACTAGTAGTCACTAGTCTAGTCAATTTTTTTCCAAACTCTTGCTTGCTAGTTTATTAGCCGCATCCATAATTTGTTCAAACCGAATGAAACAAGCGTTCCAAACCGTGATTGGAATTGGAAACCATTCGGCATATCTGAGCACTGCGCCGCGCAGTGCTCAGATATGCTGAACTAGCCAAAGGGTCGAAAAAACATGAATGAACTGGACTACTGGACAATTTGCTCAAGCTAAAATACTCGACTTGACAGGACTAATACTCTGTAGGTTTATCCGCAAATAACAGATTATTTCCGCAGTACAAAACACTGAGAGATACGATGTCTATTTCTGATTGCGCCACTAAGAAATTTTGTTTAGGAGTTGATGCGTAGGGCTGAACATATATAGGTGATTGAAAATGCAGCAAAGTCGTTAGCTAATTAGTGACCTGTTTTTATTTCCATAACATTACTAATCAGCTAAAGCAAGTCAGTAGGAATTTTATTCTTGTTTGCTAAGAAACCACCTTACACGAGGACGGTGTTTGTCAAGAGTTAAATTGATTAGGGCTTTTGATCACACAGTGGATAGTGAAGAAACCACCAAGTTATTTATCAAGATGTACCAAACGATTTGACTGCTAAACAAATGTATGAGGTCTGCAAGCAGGTCCTTCCACTATCATCTATAAGAACATTACCATATTAAGGTTCTTTGTAAGAAAACTGTTACTTTCAAACTGTATTACTTATGTAAATTATCAAAACGGAGTTTGAGTCCAAGCAGCTGCTCAAAACCGTGTTTTGAACAATGTGTTTTAAGCACTGAAGCTGGACGCTATAAAATGCTTTAGGATGTTTTGTCTTTTTATTGATTTGACAGTTGTGCGTATACTATTAGTTAGTATGTTGATTCGTTGTTTTTTAGTCCTATTGTTCAATTAGGTCAGTTGCATAAAATTACAGAAACAGAATAGTCTGGATAATCCTGATGGTAATACTGGTGCAGTGTTAGCTCATTTTTCGTAAAATAAATAGCACTAAATGATATCAACTACGAAGTACTGACTGCTAACGAAACTGTAAAATTTATTATACGGAAGCATTCAACTATCTCAAGCGTGGTAAGGAAGATCGCTTTTCGGCTTAGGCAAACGCTATATGATCACATAACGCGATTTGGGTAATAAATCTTTCTCAGATTAAATGCTCTTCAAAAACTATATTTAAAACTCAAAAAGATTTTATTGGATTGGGTAGGGTAGTAAAATAAAAAATACAAATCAGTACGGCTGATGAACCCCAGATGGGACACCAAAAAAAGCATCATTGAATTTTATTACTATGATTCTTCTTATTACGTTTAAGAAAACAAATAAAAACTTGGCGTTGTCAATCGTTGGTCTGCCGATTATCTGTAAGAATGAATAATTTTCATTTTGTGAAGTATTTTGAAAATTAAACAGTATAAATATGTAAACTTTAGAACAAAATATGGACTGTGTAGGGCAGATCAATCGCAGCTGTCAATTGGGAGAAGGGTGAAACCCAGGTAGGACACCAAAAAAGGCATCATAAATTTTATTATTATGATGATTTGATGAATTTACCTGACAACTGAATAAAACTAAATCAAATCAAATAAAATGACTAGTTTACGGAGGTGACCAGTTTACAGCTGACGAGTTCTGGCCAACCTGCAGATGCAGATATGCCGTATGGATCAGTGCTGCCCTAGTCTAATCTGACTTGGCTCGTTGACGATGACTTGACTAGACTTTTCGGCTTTTGAGTCAGCTCCAGTGGCCGGCTTTCGGCCACTTGAGTTGACTAGACTAGACTAGCTGACCCTTTCAAAACTTGTGTCTCGACTAGACTAGAAACAACCGCAAAAAAAATGACTATACATACTAGACTAGCCACGATTCTTCCCATGTTAAGGGATAGCTGACTAGTTGACTAGACTTGATTAGAGTAGATTTTGTGTTGACTAGACTAAACTAGACTAGACAGGCCTCGAAAACAGTGTGACTTGACTAGACTAGACTAGCTGCCTTTGATTTTGGACTTGACTAGACTTGACTAGACTAGCGAAAATTTTGGGTAGCACTGCACTGGTATGGATTGTAAGCTTCGTTTGGAACTTCGAGTTGGGTCGCTGTGGCATGCATTGTTGCGCTGAACAATGGGGCGTGATGATAGCTTTTCATTAGAGGCCATAGAGAAAGACGAACTTTATTAACAAAACAAAGTCGTCACTGTCCTCCAACGAGGATAGCCCAATGGACTCAGCATACGATTCAAAAATTTTCAACACAAGTTTATGTTTGTATTATAATTACATTAAATAATGTTTAATATTTAACGTTTTCGTTTTTGTAAAACACCCACCCCGTCCCCCTGTCGCCATAGGACGTTAACACGCAACTTAGCAAATGGACCCCCCCTTCCCGGTCACTTTAAACGTTATTATCCCATCGCCACTTAAGCGCGTAGGAGAATATTTGCTGGAAGGTATGCTTTGAATTGAGCGGCCAAAAACTATTAAAATTAATCCGCTAATTGTTGGGCCGCGCTCAAACCGTTACCACCATCAGGTCTGCGGAACCAATGAACGGCCTTCCTGCTATTGCATCAACATGAGAAATTTTGATATGGAAGCTTTTTTTGCGTACAAATATTTTCTGTACTGTCGAACTACTTAAATATATATAGACAATATAACTACCAATGTAATTTCTGTCGTCTTTTTCTGAAGTAGTACGGCGCTAGGAAAATAGAGTTCAGCAAAGCAAATAGGAAATTCAGCTTAAAAACTGGAGGGCACCAAAAAATAAGAAATCACAGTAGATGTTTTAGCAAAAAATAGGAAGTACCAGAAAAAGAACTTCAGAAGCAGGAAATAAAACGGAAGAGAATTTTGGGGTAGCCTTTTTAGTTTGCAATAATTTTTGAATAGGTTTTGTTTGCAAGTTTGCAAGCTTGAAAGATAGACAACCAGTTCAATAAGCAAAAAGGATACCTCCAACGTTGTTAGCATATCTGGAGACGGTACAAAGTAATTTGATAGACCTAGCATCCGTTTCTTGGTCCCAGCACTATTTTAATCCTTGCATGTTCAAACGCCTTTTAGTGCTAGACTGAGCTTAAAATTAATTAAAATAACAAGTATTTTATGTGCCGAAAATTCGTCGATTACTATATACGAGCCTGAGCTGAAAATGGAAGGCCGTCGTCACCTCCTTACCTCGAAGTCCAAAAAGCCCCTGTTTAATCCCCTTCACGGCTGCTCCAGCACTTCCTCATAGCCACTCCCCGAGGTCATACAGTACCCGGCACCTACGAACTTGTGTACCCCTGTAGATTAGCTATACTACATATAGACTACTGACTAGACTACTAGACTACAAATACATAAAGCTACAAGTCAAATACGACTTTTTAGGAAGAATATCTTAGGAATGAATTTAGTTGAGATTATTAAGGTCCTAAATTTAATTCACACTTTTGTATTTTAATGAAATGATATTAGCAGAATAATTAATTATAAAGCTATTGCAAGTATGATTATGCTATCGTGTGCGTGCCCTGTCACTCATGAATAATAATGATAGAATGACTGCTAAAGTGGAATGAAATAATGGGCTGAAGAGTTGACGAGGCGAGTTAATAATTTAGGTAATTTAATCCTCTACAAGATGTACACATGTCTGTACTTGTATAATGTACTGATGGCAGACAACTACGGAGTATGCATGTCCGTCTGCTTCCATAGTATGTACGTAATTGTAAGTATTCTCAAGGTTCACAAAAAAGGACATAGTAGTTAGACTATAATGTATAGTATAGTAAGTATATCATCTTAGTAAGTAGATCATTTTTGATTTTAAAGTATTTTGTAGATTTCATACATAACTCTAGTATATAGGTATATATATATCGTATGTATGCAAGTTCTATCTCTAGATCTCTAGTCATTAAGTCATTATACAAGTATACCATAAGAGTACGTAACAGTTAAGTACATAGTGAGTGAATAACGTACGACCAACTAGAACCCACGTTCTACCACTAACTAATCAACATGACTAACTATCGTGTAGCTTACAAACCCTAGTGTGTCACTAGTCCACAAGAACAGTACTCCACCAGCATAGAATATCTACATCTAAACCATTGTGGGGAATAGTTAATTAGTGGTTTTAATCAAAGAGCATTGCTAAATTATTCTTTAACTAGCATGGCTGTAAATGTAAGATTGGTTGAGACCTTGTCAGTAGAGGGGTAGCTTCTCCATTCTTTATTTTATCCTTTAATTCAATTTCAATTCATTAACCAATCCATGTAGTTTGTATGTACTGGTCAGCATGTTTCAATCTTTTCTTTTTTTCCTCTTCAACATCTCCAGGTTCCAGTTAAATGAATAACAAATCAAATTTTATTTATTTCCCAAGTGTCTCAATGGCAATACTTTGGTATTGGTACGTCAGTAAATGTAGGTAGTAGAAGTTGGTATAGGTATATCGTTTTGTATAGGTAGCATAATATTGATTTTGGTATTTTTGTTGAAGGTATATGTATAAGTGTACAGGTAAATCAGTTGATATTTCATTTATCCGCTTAAACTTGGAATATTTCGTATCCTTTTCAAATCATTGAAACGAGTACGGGTAAATTATTGTAAGCTTAGCCAAAGGAAATGGAATTGTAATGGGTTTGCTAGGCGTAGGTACTAAAGGTATGAAGGGTATAGGGTGTCTATAGGGTCTACAGGATTTAGGTTAAAAGGTGATTTCAGTTTTATTTTTGTCAAAATTTGTTCTTTTGCTTTTCCCACACCTTTCCTTCCACCCTTACTTTTACAAATTGACCCTTGTGGCTTCACAATATTATTTATTTTTTTTTATATCTACAACTAAATTAATTCTACTGTATCCAATAACATTACTCGTATCAATAAATTAATGTAATTATTGATTTTTAAAATTATTCTCAATGTATTTATTATTTTTCATATAGATATTTATATATATGTAGATATATAATATATTCATTATTTTATGTTGTTTCAACATTATTTGGTTTTGGTTTTGGTTTTTCTATCGACAGACAATTTGAGACAATATTATAATAATATTTTATTTAGTTTTTTGTTCGCAAGTAAACAATACCTACACGTAAGACATTCACTTTTAGAGGGGGTCGTTCATTTACTACGTAGTCAAAACAAACGTATGAAAATACCTAAGATCAAAGACAACAGTTTAAAAACTGTATGTAAAATTTCTGAATTTAAACCCAATAATCTTTCAAACAATTTTTTACATGGAATTTTATATACAATGTCTTTACTTTTCCTTTCTGCTTTTCAGGGAGGGCTAATTATTTTTATTTGCATGACATAATAAATGAACAGACCCCAGAACCTAGCTTTCTTTTTCGTTCCTTCAGCGACTTTCTCGATTGCCAAATCCTTCCGTTTTCTGCTTACAGACTTGCACATCCAAAGACTTGTCTAGGTAGTTGAGGGTGGGTGCACATTGTAAATGGAAATATATTTTAGGATTTTTTAAAATTTAGTTTTGTAGCCCTGCTTGTTCCAGTATTTGAAACATCCACAGCCTCCCACTGTCCCCACCCGTCCCACCCAAGCCACAATTATAAATCTAGGTATTTATTTGACGTGCCGAGTTTGGCTGACTAAAGGTGAGGAAGTTGGGAGGTCCAGAGTGGTTGGTGTGACTGGTGAGGGGAGTTTAATTATGCTTGCAATTAATGAGAGGACGAAAATGAGGGCATGTAGTTGTGTAATTATACTAAATGTAATGTAAGTAGCCTAGCAGTAGTTGATAATGTAATATGTGTAAATTGTGTGATATAATATTCTATGTAATATATTGCTTCCACATAATTGCAGCACATAATTAATACTTGGGTAGTTAGAAGGGTAATGAGTATACGTGCACTAATTATAATTAATTCAACTAATTAATTAATTAAGGGAGGAAGGGAAACCCTGGAGCGTGTGTGCATAGAAATATTATTTAGGTTTTGTCAACTTCCACCTCAGTTTGCTATGACTAGTTAGAATTAGCTACAATACGCGTACTCATAGCTCACCTACAGTTACATACAAATGAACTAGTTAATATTGACAAGTACAAATTACAATTAACAATTTAGTAGCCTAAGACATTCAATCCTCGAGTATGCAAGTGACAGTATGTTTGTATAATGTAGACTAAGTTGTTAATTAGTGGTTCAATCATTTCTATTCTCTTGTTCAATTATTATTTTGTTTTCTTGTATAGATTTCTTAATTAGCTGTAAGTACCGTGCTAGGTATATAGTCTACATGGTCTACCTGGATATACATATCCATTTATGTAGGTAGTTTCTATATATATATATAATTCATAAGTTGATGACGTCATATATAATGATAATGATAATAATTTGCAATTGCACAAAGAACTGCAGTAAGTTTATTCCTATTAGTCTATCTTCCTACCGTAGAGATTATTATTGCCAATTATTTGCACTCTTGCACTTGTGCTAAAATACAGATATCTACTCACCCATTGTATATTGTATTGTGTCCACCCCTCTTCCAAAATACGACACTGTCCCCACCATTTATTATTTCCCCTCTAGACTCTCACCCACACTTTTCAAACATATTTCAACAAAACAGGGCAAACGCTAAGAAACAGATTCCAAGTCACAATTAACAATTCTCTTCCTTTGTCAATATTTCCCCCGTCTTTCTAGTCGTAAACATAATTGTCTACATTTTTTGTGCATTTAGTCTTTGGTTCGTTGCATCCACTTTGGGTATTTCTTTTACGGGTCACGCCATTCTCAACGACTAGACTTGAAGCACCACGCATCTCCGATTAGGACCAGATTACGAGGCTTCAATTCGCTCCTTAATGTACTCACTCAGCATACAGCCTAGCAAGCATTTTAATTAGTGAGCAAATTTTTTCACACAATTCTGAATTATTTTTCTAAATCAATTATAATGGGGGATAAAGAACAATGTATTCTTTTTTTAAAGACAGTGACAGATTCAGAGAAAAGGTGAGCTGTCCGTCAGAAACCCGGTTTAGTATTTAGGCAAAACAAATGATGACACTTGTAAACATGTTGGGATTTTAAAGATAATAAGTTTGTATAAGGTGATTTGAAAATTGGGAGCTAGTGTGAAAATAAAATGGGAAGGGGTGAGGGGGTGAGGGGGTGAGGGGGTGAGGGGGTGAGGGGGTGAGGGGGTGAGGGGGTGAGGGGTGAGGGGTGAGGGGTGAGGGTGGGGTGAGTTGATATGTATGTGATTGCGGGTAGTGGCGTGTGGGGTGAAGATCCTTGCTTTGCATTTGGTTCCTACAACGACCACCTGCGCCTGGTTTTGTTCCTGCTTTGCTTTATCCGCTTGGGGTCAAAGTTGACTCACCGCCCACACATCGCACTGACCTCACCTCTGGGTGCACCGCACTAGACTTGTCTCTCTTGCAAGAAGCCATTCTAGTCGGCAGTGGAAAGAAAGCGGAAGGAGCAAGACAAAATGGAGTAGCGTGCCGCCAAACTACCTTCACTTTCATCTTTCTAACCGCTATCTCACTTCTCAAGACGTACAATCACGCGCATCCATAAAAGCTCAACACAATTAACCAGTTTTATTTACGTACTGATTAAATCACCCATTCAGCACTGAGTAAACACTAATTTTTACACCTTTTAAAGCATTCAAAACTTTGATTTGCACTTTTTCAAAGCAAGCAAAACTTGGATTTCAAAACATGACTAGTTCTCGTCCTTACGTGTTGTAAAAATGGAGAAGTTATGAGTCTTTTTCTGCTTTAATAGATACCGTAAATGACCGAATTATCGCCGGGGCTCGAATAATCGCCGGAAACTTATTCGGAATATGCACCAATGCAATGCATTGGCAGCCCGTACAGCCAGGCTTCCTTGCAGATAATGATAATCTTCGTTATGGGGAAAGCGAGTGTATATGTACCTTGTTAGTATTTAAAAGTACAAGTAAAGTTTCACATATTGGAATCTTTTTGGATTTTGAATTATTAAATAATTTCATGGAGCTAGTGAATTGTTTAAAAATTCTTTTTATTCTCTATATTTGGAAAATTTGAATAAAAATAATGTTTAAGCAATTCACTAGCTTCATGAAATTTTGAAATTAATTAGTAGTACAAGTAATTTCTTATTTAATTTGGCCTGAACCATAATTAAATATTACGTAGTGTTTTTTTGAGCCATTGTGGTATATAAACGTTACGGTTCGCATTTAAGTATAAAGTACTAGTATCTTTTGAAAATTGGGTTTTGTAGTTAATTTGAGAATGATATATTTTTGCCTGAACGCATAATCGGCGGGGCTCAAATAATCGCCGGGGCTCAATTAATCGCCGGGTTTGAGGTTCAGAGTTTGGATAATCGCCGCGGCGATTATTCGGTCATTTACTGTATGCTTTAATTGCATCTTTTTGCACTTAAGCAATAATGGACACGCGTCATTTTGCATCTTAAGCAGCGACATGCACCTACTTTTATGCATACTTAGTTGGACCGAATACTTTCTATAAATTCCTAGAAAAATCCAAAAGATTTAAAAATCTTAAAATTCTAGAAATTGAAAATTGAAGAAAGGTCCAACTGCACTTAGACTCTACCCCCTTCCCCCTGCCTTTTGGTGTGGCGTGAAGACAGTGCTGAGTTATCTGAATACTAAAAGGACTTGTTTTTAGAGACAGGGATTTCTGTATCAACTTGGACCGGTGGTGGCTACGCTGGCTGTGACGCTTAATTAACTCTACATACTTAGTGAAGGTTGGGTAATTGTAATTAAGTGTAATACGGTAGACACTAAAGGATGTGTGCTACGCAATTATTGTCATTCCAGTTCTCCATTCCATCCCATCCTGCATCCCTTCTCCGCCCTTACAATTTACATTTTTTCCACAAAGCAACAAAGTGACATTGTGCTCCACTGAATGAGCTGACAGCTATGCCGTAGGCATGAATACAACTCTGACCCACGAGACTGACCTTGAAATTATTGAGTAGAAGGAAGCGGGATTGGATGGGACAAGGAGGGGTGAATGGAGTCTGGATTCTATTTAATTACTCTTTACTTTACTCGCTTTTTTATTACGCAGTATTTTAATTGGTTATTATTGGGTCGTGAGGCGTCATGCGCTGCGTCACGTGATATGTACTACTATGGTATTGGTAGGTCATTATTTAATTGAGTGGAAGGGAAACTTTCCCCAGCCTCAAATCCAAAATTAGAAAGCAACTTTCCCTTTCCTGTCTCCACGACTTTCTCTTATTCCAAGTGAGTGCATTTCCTACCCTTCTGACTAGCGGCAGAGCTAGAAATGATAACCATAATTACAATAAATAATGTCTTAAATGCTAATTATCCTCGAATAACAGAGTTAAATGATTAGATAAATAACTAGAATTAAGTACATCCTTTCCCTGTCTGACTAGTAAATAATGTAAGTACGTATAAAATAAGTAGAATAATTCTGTAAAATAACACAGTACAGACTTCTCCTGACTACAAGAACAGTGTTCATTTGTAATTCACGAATGAGTTAAAATCAGTCATTGTAATACCTTTATATTATAGCAGTTACTCTCTCGTACCAAAATCAATAGCAAAAATATAATTAATAATATATTAAAATCAAGTAAATTAAAGTTACACAACACATTACATCACTTTTGTTGCTAATTAATGGTGGAATGGAATTACAGATGACTTAATGTTGCTAAATAGACGACCAAACATCATCAGTGTTTACTGACTAAAATTCACCGAGATGACTTGCACAATTGAACGACTAGTGCTTTATTCTTTGGACCGAGAATAAGCAACGCATAATTCTGGAATGAAATGAAAAATAAATTAATCAAATCAACGTTGAGTGGACTAAGTAGATGTTGCAAGGTAGCTAGTTTCACTTCCGTGGGTAGGTACAATAGTAATGTGTGTACACTGCACATAAAAATAATCTTGATTTCCATATAGCTGCCTTCAGTGTTGAAATCCTATCTGGAAAACTGTGGTAAAACAATAGTGGCATATAACCACCGTATAGCAAACTATATTTAACTAGCCATGGGTCTCCCAGACCATCGTCTAGGCAACAAATCCCAAGGTCATACACGATTTTAATTCAGTTCACATGCACTGCAAGTTGTATTTTCTGGTCTTGACGTGAAATGCTTACTGGTGCACCTCTGGAAATTAAATGGTGGGTCAATTAAAAAATAGTTAATGGGTTTAGCTTCAACCTTGGTAATGTTGGAAGTGAAATTAAGACTGGAATGTGAGTTGATGACCGGAGATCTCGTGGACTAGAAGAGGCGGTCATTGGTGGTTCCTGGGAATGAGTGTGTTGCAGGACACTTGACTGGGTGGCTGCGGAGCTTGGGCGTTGACAAGAGGAGACTAGAGGTGTGTTGTGAGGAGGGGCCTGGAGGCGAGGGGGAGGGGGAGGGGGAGGGGCGAGTGAAGGCTACTTGAGAAAGAGCGTGATGGGTTGGGTGTGGGAGGGGGTGTGTCACAAGGCTTCGTTGGAGTGGAGGTGGGGCGACGTGTTGTCGTTGCTTTGTGTGAGGCCCGTGTGGTGGACCGTGACCACTTGGGTCACGTGCACGGCTTGACCTCCCAGATGACCCAATTGTTGTTGTTGTTGCTGCTGCTGCTGCTGCTGTTGACCTGAACTGGATGAGCTTTGTGTTTGGTTGGAGGCATTGGAGGCGGAGCTTTGGTTGGAGGTGGACGCGTTGGTGGCTTTGTTGGGGTCGTTCTCCTCCTTCCACTTGTCCATGGAGCGACGGCGGGCGTTCATGAAGAAGTTGCCGACGGTCGTGGGCTCGAGACCCAGCTGACGGGCGATTGTCACCTGCATCTCTTTTGATGGCCTTTTCGTTTCCTAAATCCGCCACAGCCATTCACAATTAGTCACTTTACACAAATTAATTTCAATTGAATGTAAGAGGATGTGGAATTATTTGTAATTCATCCATAGATACCTTAAAGATGGCTTGGAGTGTTCGACGCTGCAAGTCAGTAAAAACTAAGCGTGGTTTCTTTGGTGCAGGGGGGTGTTCCGCTTGCGTCGTCTGATCATCTTTCCGCTTACAAGCTGAAAAGGACACAAAGACGCATCAATTAGCTTCAAAGCATTTCAGAAAGCTCTCTCTTAAGTACACCTTACTCAGCCGACAACTTAAATTGCTCCAGGGCACATTTGCACTACAGTCAGTTGTTAAGTTACAATGCATGTTTGGAATTATATAAAGTATACTCTAAATGATCTACAAGTTAGTGAAAATATAACGTTTTAGCCATTAAATAGCTTAAATTAAACGATAAGTACTTTTAACTCCGTTATTGGAAAGCAGTATTTTTAAATATTGAATAGCCTGAGACGTTAATAAAGTTAACTCAAACTCAAACTCTTAGAAAACTTTTTAACACTTAAAAGTGTTAAAATTGTTGTTTTTAACGTGGTTTTTAAAATAAATTCAGAGCATGTTTAGTAATAGTTTGGATAATGCGCTGGTCTCTAATTGTTCGTGGTGGTCCGAGGGTCTGAATGGAATAATACGCCCGTTTACAAGTACATCATTTATCCTGGATGAAGAAACGTGGTGACAGAAGTCCTGTCACCCATTAATAGCATTTTGACGAAAGTCCTACCAATCAACTTACCTACCTAGGTAGATGTTAACAAGTGTAAATACCAGTTTTGCATATTTTAGAATGGCGCAAATATCAATAAGCAACCTTTAGCTTGTACTTATTTGCCCAAATATTTCTTTCTTTTAATCCATTTTTATTTTTCAATATATTTTGTTTACAGTTTTCCTCACTGCTCTTGTTGTTGTGTTGACATCCGTTCCTAGCGAATTAAGTGTGGGAAAGCATGAAGCCCATTTTATATGTGACTGAGGTGCGGGTACTTTAGCTGAGACTACATTCCTACGTCCTACATTAGAAAGTGGAAAGTTGGAATCAAGTTTTTGCTTAAGCGACGAGGCTGCAGCCGGAGCAGAGTCAATACAGGGAGCGGAGCAAGAAACAATGGAGGATTTACGATGGAGATCAGGATTGAGACCAACGATTTACGATTAGGAGCAGAACAAGATAATATTAGCCAGAACAACAAGCCATCGCTTCCCTTGGAAACAAGAGTCAGCCACCTCACAATACTCACAAACACAACAGAAAACAAAGAAAAAATAGGAAAGAGAAGAAAATGAAGTGATTCCCACGGTTTCCCCTTTCTTGTTTCTATTTTATCTCAAGTCTCCTGTCCTCCAAAAAAACGTCCATAGATTCCCCATTACGAGGCGAAGGGAACAAGATGTTCCTTCCGCGGTGACTAATGTACTTCAAATGATTATCTTCCCAACAGTTTGCTTTCTCCGCTCGTCCGCACTCTGTGCTTTCACTCTGCTCAGACCTCAATTGACGGAGAGAGACGCCACATGAGAGTATCATTGGGAATCAGTGAGTGAGACAGGCAAGGAGCGAGTGTGACGTCCTTGAGTGATCCGTGCTGTGCGTGGGGGACATGAAATCATAAAAAGCTGAGTAGATTTAAATGGAACATTTGGCGCCGTGGAACGCGCTATGAAAATGAAACATCCCCAAATCACTCCTGACATTTCTTTCTTTTCTCCATGAAAACACAAATAGAGTTTCATACTCTCATGCAAAAGCTCCCAAGGCCTAATCATTTCTTCAATACACATTTTCCAAAAACACAAAGTATAAGCAGCAGACAGCCTCTGCACTGAACGTACTCAAGCATTGAGCTTCCAAAGACAAGACCAGCCAAGTCAATGCATTCAAAAGTGAATGAAAGGATATTAGAAAGACATAACGCAGTCCACATCCCCCTTTCTCCCTCACATCACATCATTTCATCTTTCATCCCATTGCAGACAGACTGAGAGAAACTCAAAAAGCTCAAATGTGTGGGCAATCAACCACGAGGCACACATTCAAAAACATATGTGACACTCCGCTCTGCCTCCAACAGCTTTCCCTCACCTTCTCTTCCTTTCTCATAATTTTTGGTAAACGAAGGGGAAAGTGGAACAGAAAGAAGGAGTGAAAGTAAAAGAGAAGAAAGGAGGGATTTCCCAGCATCCTTTGTAAAGACCCTTATCAATTCATCCAGCGCTTAAACAAATGAAAACCTACCTTACCTGATGATAAATAAAATAAATAAATTGTCCCACTTGGTGAATACGGACAAACTAACAATGACCCATGACAAGTCCAAGCCCACAAATTCTCAAGGATGGACATGAGAAAACGGTGGGCTGTGAGGCTGGTGAGAAAGAGAGGAATTGTGGATAGAATTATTTCTCATATGAGGGAGCAAAGGGGTTGACATAATTAAGTTCTTGAGAGTCTGATAATGGAAGTGAGGATTTATTGGGACGGAAACATGGATGAGCTTAGGTGAGGGTCAATTACTCAAGATCGCTCCAAGCAACTCCTTCCTCCTGTTCCCATGATTACCACCGTCAAAGCAATATCAGACTGAGAGGAAGTAGACAGGGACCACAGCATCCCTCCACAACACCATCCATTAAAGCCCACTCAATTTCCCGCCAAACCACAATACCTTCCACATCGCACCACATACACTTCACTTCTCTGTAATTACGGACATCCTAGGGACTATGTAACCTATCCGAAGCATTCTATACACTCTTCCTCTAGACCATGTTAACCTAGGAACAGCAGAGTGGCTTAAGAAGCAAACAAATACAAGTACCTAGAGTTGAAATCAGTTTAGACAGCGCTCATTCAAAGTAGCATTTTAATATTTTTATGTCTAGCCAAATTAGATGCTACGTATTCATTTCTTTACGTTTTTTAAAAGGATTTTAGGGTTTCTACTCTTTCCTGAAAAACTAAAATGGGGTCTTATTTAAATGTTTTAAAAAATCTTGTATTTATGTAGGTCTGTACACATTAATTTAAATATATACAATATAGAGTTAAGGACCAGCGTGTACTGAGTTCGTTGGGATATCCTCGAGGCAGAAGTGATTGCTATGAGCCTTTCTCTTTCAAAACTTGCCAAAAGTGCCCTGCACTATATGGAAACTATAAATTGTTGCAGTATATCTAATGTTAGGATATGGTTCAATTCCTTTTCCAAAAATGAATAGATATGCGCCATCTTGCTTCCAAATGAACAAGCCTTGAATATTAGTAAGACTGGAGGTGCATATCTAAACTTGTACGACCCCAGTGACCACCGTGACTCCTTCTGATGAAGCCGCATTTATCAGTTTGAGTCAAGTTGTAGAGTGCGCAATGGAGCGTGTCAGACTGGCCATGCATCAATCTCATATCTACTTCCATCCCAAATCCACTTAACTTCTCATTTCTCCAGTCGTCCCATTATTAACCTTATTCACCGTCCACTTTCACTTTCACTTTCTAATGGACCACCCAACGCCTTCCAGTCTCCCTAAACTCACCCTAACCATCTCTCTCACTTTCTATTAATTCTCTTTCCATCCTCCTATTTCTTCTGACGTAATCCAAGGATCCCTTCACTGGCCGACCGCCTCTCATTTCCATGTCAGCACTTTCACTCCAATTCCACTCTCAAACCTTCCATCCAAATCCACCCATGACGATATCCCTGGCAGTCAATTGAGTCAATTCCCATAAATCCCACTCCATCACTTGTAAGATCTCCATTACACGTAAAAACCTAACCGCTCAACAATGCAGGACTTTCACTTTTTGATCCACATGCCAAAATGCCTATTAACTCATGCGAACTGTATACTTCACTGGCAATGTGTCCGATAATATCCTTCCATTGTATTCTCTATTCAACTTTCACCTGCAAGAAGCCCTCGTAAATATTTTGTTGCTTTCTCTCATGTGTCCTACGACGAAAACTGAATAACAAAAAACAGACGAAATATAGACAAGCAGCACGTTTCTACGAAGCTATAAGTATAAGAATAAAAAACTGTTCATCCTCATTATTGGGTGTTATTGGGGTTGTTTACGTGTCAAGGAGAAGGCAGAGACATTCCCTGAACATTCCGGCATCCCCTAATGGTCACGTTTAAAATTTAAAATTTACGCAAGTGAAAGTGGGGATGACTGCAGAGTGCGGCTACGTACGTAAAATATAAATAATGTAGGAAAAATAAACTGGAGACGTTCGGACAGTTGGAAATGGTCAGGACAGGAAGTCAAGTGGAATAATCGCCTTTTCCACTTTTACTTACATTCTCCCGTTTTTTGCTTTCCCTAAACAATTAGCCATTTGCACAGAGAAACACGTCCTCACGTTCACGTATTTCTCAGCCAATCGTAGTTGCCTGGACCACTTCAAGCAGTGGCGTATCCAGCTCTACGAGTTATAAACCAAGGATACTCAAAAAGTCAATTTTATTTTTCAAAATGTTTAAACTACACTCTAGGTAAACAATTTGCACACTGTGTATCTGAGTAAGTTTTGAAATGACGCATTTTAGAATTGGCGACAAATTACATTAAAGCTGCAATTTCACATTGCTGAGTTAATGTGCTCATTACAAATTTATTTTAAATATGCAAATGCAAGCCAGGCGTCTTCAAAAATGAATACAAGTAGCACTTGGTTGAAAGATCTATTGTCAGAGCCCTATAATGCAAACCAGGTTAATGGATACAGCGCTGAATGGCGGTGCAGTTCAGTGCAGTGGGAGGAAGAGACTCGAGTGTAGAATTCTGGAGTGGGAAGATCGCGACCAAGACCACCACGTCACAAACTTGACCACTTCCTTCCATCCATTTATTTCACTGGACGAAGACAAAGTTGTGAAAGTCAAGTCTTTAGAATTGGCTCGAGAAAGCATTTACACAGATCTTCAATGCCACCAAATTCACGCTTTCACTTTATTCTATTCTTGTCATCATATTTTCTACATACACAATGTGTTTGACAAAAGATACATTCTTTAGGTTGATGAGTTGATGCAGAACTACACTTGAATTCTCCATCCCTTTCACTCAGCCTACACCTCATCCTCAATCAGCGAATTCAAAAATAAAACACTTCTTGAAACCTTTCAACTTTCCTTTTCAATCTCTTGCATATGCTATTATTGGATTATCCAGAAAGTCCGCATCCTTCGTCAGACAGAAGCTTCTCACACTTTCGCTCCACATAATAAAGAAAGCCCTTATTTAAGAGACAAAAATGCAGCAAAAGGCTAGTTTTTGGGAGAAAATAATGTAAGAGAAAGGTGAAAGAAGAAAGTTTGGGCATTGGCCACTTGTCCGATGGACCACTTCACAACTTATTTCTTGGATGAAACGATAAAATACAAGCTGGAATTTCAAACTAAACTTTCCAATTTCTTTACCGTTACAATTCCATGTGTAAGGCCACTTGTATAAACCATTGCTTCTTTTTTAACGTCATCTAGATCGAGAAAAGGAGTTAAAGTGGCTTATGAAAACAACTTGAGGACATCCTCTTTATATTTCATCTCCATGTCCCCACCTACAGCTGTAGCTACTCAATTCATATTTTGTTTTCATCAAAGCTCAAACCTTGTCCGTCCACTTACTCCTTTCCTTTCGCTCTACTCCCATTCTATCTAACATCAAACCATTTACATACACTCTTCGTAGTTTTGCAATAAAACAAAGCTAACATTCCAAGTGTGCTGTCAAAGTTTTTTTAGAAATTAAATAAAGAAAGTTTGGTCCTACATTTGTAAAAACCGAAGGACTATTTGAGTATCGGATTAGAAACACCGCACCGTCACTTTGCATATATGCCTTAAAAAATGTGGAGGTAAGTCCATTGTTGACTCCTAAGATAAGACCATTCTGACGAGAAAGAATGTTTTTCAATTTCTTAGCGGTCTTGTATTTATTACTGTACATTTCATGGCTTGACATGAGTGCTCAAAAATGTAATACTTTATTGTTAATCATAAATAATAAGTTCTAAACTGATCAAGCCAGTAGCTAAACTAAATTTTTATAAAAACTTCTGTATGATTTTTGCCGTTTAGAAAGACAAAGAACTGGATAGTTTTTACTTAAGAAAAAGAAGTGTTTTATAATTTTGCTGAAACGAAGGTCCAAATATCTACTTTTATGTGCTATAGTTTCCGTAGGTCGCAGAAGAACATCTTTTCCTAGTTCTCTAACATTCTGATATGTAGCAACTGAATAGCGCCGTAAATATTTGCAGCCACTTGAGTGGTCTATATGCAGTATCCATTGACAATGCAGCGATATAGTGGCTGGAAAAAGTAGTGTATCTGCTGTGAAGAAGAAAGCGGGTCTATACACTTGGAGACAGCATCTTGCATTGTTAGTGGGAGGACATGTGATGACAATGGGGAGAAAGAGAAAGTCAAGTGAAGGGAAGCCGAGGGATAAGACATGCGAAGGATGAATGTCTTGAGTGATGGATCATCTTTTCCTTTTCCCCTCATCTCAATCTCCTCTCATCTCCCAATCCCAATTCTTCTTTCTCCTCACTTAATTCCTTCCTTTCTTCTCTCAACTTTCTACTTCTAATTGCATGCCAACAAACCACATCCATCCACCCAGCTACAGCCTTGATTTTTAATCTCCTTCTAACCACATTGTACCTAACCAGTGCACCTCCTATTGTGACTTAAGAAGCAGTATAATAGGCGCTCTGTATGTAAAAGTAAACTTTTCTATCTATTGCCTACTATTTACCCATCTTTATAGCGGTGCAAAAGACTATGTAACTTGGGTCTGAACGGGCAAAAAAGGTAGGTAAATGATTGTATGAAGGTAAAATATGTTTTACTCCCAATATTTTAAAGAGGTAGATAGTAGGATTTGACGTGTAATTGGTAAATTGCAGAGATACTAATCGCCTTCGGGATCTATGTATGTATACGTCTCGCACATGTTCTCAACAGGCTAAAAAATCCTTTACCTTTATCAGTCTAACATGCTTTCTATGCCTTGGTTAGTCTTATAGTTTCTACGATATAAAATAAAATTGTTTTGAATGGGACTCTGATTTGATTTTGTTTTGTACATCTGCAATCCAAGACAAATGTAAGTGAAGACAGGAATTTTGGATTTCGGATTTCCTGCCTGTTTGAGTTTTCATTGTCTGGCTTTCTGTTTCTACCGGGATTTGAATTTGATTTTATTTTGTGCTTCAAGTTTCGTTTTGGACCCTATCCCACTATACTCACTTCTTCAGTTAGTAGATTCAGCTACGCTCGGATCTCTCTGAATCCCATTTGATTCGATAGCCTAGTGCAGAAGTGCTGGAGAATGTTGCTTGAGGTTTTTGGAAGTGCAGGTAGAAGGAGTCTGAGAAGGATCTGTCTGTATAAGTAGCGTGAGTGAAGAGTGAAAGCAGTCATGTATGAAAGACGATAAGACGGAAACGGGAGCGGGAGCTCAGGCAAGGTTGCGCCCATAAAAGTTGTTTGAAAATTCAGGAAGCAGTGTAAATTTGTCATTTACGTACAAACGAACAGTAAGAGAGAATGATATCCAAAACTTTCTAGTGCAAACTTTAGTTATGGACGCCCCTATGGAACTGTAAGGGAAAGCAATGGACTGGGATGGAAGTAAATGCAAAGGAAGGAAAGGGTTGTGGTTCCAATTGGCACTCAAAGCAGCTGGTGAAAGCAGCATCAGCGTCAACTCTTGTATGCGTAGTATTGTAGGTGTATGGGGGGAAAGATGGAAACAGAGGCGTCGTAACAACCATTTTACAAATATTCAAAGATATATTTTATAAACAAAATGCACAGTTTTGAAAATAACTTTACTTACTTAAACGTTGAATGCAATTTACTTTTGTACTATGGTTTAGTGATTCATCTACGTTGAGTTTAAGATTTTAAACCTGACAAGTGCAGAGGTCTAGTACTCTAGAGAGAGCATTTGGACGATCCTGTTTCTAACAGTCGTTTTTACTAGCCTTTAAATACAATTTCTGACCCAGTATGCCTACAACTTGATACGACACTGAGAAGAAATATATGGATTCAAGAATGATGGGAGTAAGTAAGAGGAGAAAATGGGGAAAGTAAAGGAAAGTGGAGGAGACGTTTGCTTGACTGACTTGTACTACACTTCTTCCACCCCTACTTCCCATTCCCAATCAAGAGATTCCTTACTATTCCAAGCTTTCTCCACCAGTATACTTTTCTACATTCAACCTTTAAAAATTTGAAACATAATATTCTACGAAGCTATAAGACACGTTTATGTCTGTACTTACAGGTATTTAAAAATGTCGGCAATTAAAACCCATTTATAAACTTACACGTGCTGTACATGCTATGGGCTACTAATTCTTTTGTTTTTAGCAGTTTCTTGTAGTTTTTCTGCTTCAAAAAACTAAGTATCCTACCAAACCGTTGTCTCGTCAGTGAAACTTTTTAAAGTAAAATGTGGCGTTGTTGGTCTCGTCCAAGACACTGGGTGCACAGTACATAGAATTGTGAGGGTGATTTAAATTTCTTGGTCTTGAACTAAAACGAAGAACAAATACACACAAATAAGTACCCGCTTGCTTTCACAAACGTTCTCCAGACAGTGGGCATGAAAGGAAGTTCGTCATCCCTCTGATTTGGCAACCACGAAATGAAGGGGAGGGGCAGAAAAACAAGGACAATTATAACGAAACATTAAGCAAGCCCCCCAACCCCCCAACCCCACCCCTCTATCAGCTTCACTCAGAGATATGCCTCTTAAATGTCTCCCCACTTTCTCCAACTTTCTTCCACTTGGCCATTAGCATAGCTACACGACATCAAGGCCGATAAATTCAAAGGAGAACAAAACAAAAAATACCAGAACAAGAACAAACGTATTACGTTCTTCACTCCTTGAACACAAATGTATACTTTATAACTCCCTTTACTGGACTCAGTCCAACAAGACCCATACAATGCACGTACAAGTACACTTTAATACATAATTCTTGCGAGTCTACAAATTAGACTACTAAAAATAATTAACCCCCTCTCTCCAATTACACGGGTTTATTTGTCGTCAGAAAATATATTCCTATAATTATGTGTTACGTCGATTTGAATTTATTATGTAAGCTGATAATCAACAAGAAAATAGTAATAAGGCCGTGATTCTATGTAAGTTAGGGTAACAATAATGGAAGAATTGCTCACCAATACCGGAGAGGGTCGCTTCATCGGAGCCACAATTGAATCCTAGGTTCACTTGCATACACGAGGAAGAATGCATCGTCGGCTTACCTGTAACATACAAAACAAAATCAATCAATTACACCATGCTAGGCTTGTACATGTGGAAGAATACGGTCTAGTTGCCGACATCAATTCCCAATTATTGCACTAGTTACTAGTGTATCGCATGTCATTGTGGGTGGCAGTGAAAGTGCCCAAGGCAGTGGAATGAGCCTTTCCCATCTTAAAGCTAGTTAGAAGTCGGGCGTAACTGTATTACGGGAACGCTACATAATCCATAAATGATGTAGGTATAGTCGTTATAACGTTGCATTCTTTCTAATGGACTAATGGTTAAGTTATACTCAATCCAACGTGTGTACACATTTCATTGAACGTTTTGTACCCAATTCAAGAGCAAACGTTTCCCAGTGCATAGCGTTGGTGTATTCAAAAGCACTTATCTTAATGCCCAAAACAACTGCTTGTGTTTCACAAGAGTTTAAATTTAAAAGGAGACTTTTGCGCTGGAAAATATTGAGTGTAGAAAAAAGGGAGGTGGGTAGGTTTAGTTGTATGTAGGACGTTTGCCTTAAGGAGGTAGTAGGATTAGTTTAGAGTGTAGAGCAGATGGAGGTTATAGCGTAGATAGGCGTATTAGACGGGAGTGAATAATGGTGGGTGCGTTGAGTGACTAATGTGGCGATGGAGGGGATTGGTACGAGTCCATTCCTCACAGTCTCCACATTTCACACAACAATGCCCCTATAACTATAGCTATAACCATTACTGGAGCCATAACACATCTCATCTTCATGTCTGTGCAGCCGGAGACAGAAAGCCCACTACAATACGATACACTATACACATGAGCACTCCAAGCAAGCTTTCAGCTATACCACCCATGAAGCTAGCCAATGCATATCCCATACCAATAGCTACAGTCCTTAGCCTTACATGAACCATAAAAAGGAAAAGAAAGCAAAAGCAAGTCCAATAGGAATTTATACATGTAGCACAAGATTCATACGCGAATACAGCATGGAGAGCATATTAGATTAGGCGGTTGTTTGCATCGGTGCTTGTTACAAGTTGTCACTACCTCCCCCTCCTTTCCCCTCCTTTCCCCTCCTTTCCCCTACCAAAGCACAGAGGCACCTTTCACTCAAAGCCAAAGCGAAGGCAAAAGCCAAGGAAACAGAAGAAAGAAAGGAGAAAATGAGGGGAAAGAAATACCAGGTACGAACAGGTGCGAGAGAAAAGCCCTAAATCCGAATAAAATAGCCCTACACAAACTCCCTGCCCTATACACTTCCTTCCTAATTTAACAAGAATCAAAATAAGCTAGAGCGAACTCTTAAAAATGACTTGTTTCTCTTTTAGTCTTTTAAAATTTGTCCGGAGAAATGTATATTTCACTAATGTAATCTTTACTAATTTAGCATCCGATATTAGAGGGTCTAATTACTGTACATTAAGAGGTATTGGAGATACAGCAAGTCTAACCGCTACCAACGACTTAGTATGGCATGCCAAATTTAAGTTTCGTTTTGTAGCCAGAAAGGAAAAGAAGCCCTGGCTTCTTGGCTTGACTTGACTTGATTTGGTGAGCTGCACTTTCTTTACTTGTTTAGTTGTATGGGAAGACATGGAGAAAGGGAAGGGAAAGTATGTGCGTATAGATAAGTTTAGAAATTGTGAGGCGGATGAATGTAGAAATGTCAGGAAGGGAAAGTCGGAGGAAAAACCGAAATGCGGAAATTCGGAAATTCGGAAATACTCCGTGTGTATGTGTGTAGGGTGGGTGGGAGTTTGAGTTGGGTTTTACATAGAGACTCACGTTGAGAATGTCAAGAATGCTCGCTTCCACTTTCATATTCCAATCCAAACAACTCCAACTTGTAAATTTCTAAAAGGCATATCTCCCGCCCATCCCAAACAAATGTCCACACATACCCGCACACCCACCACCAACCAAGGAGCCAACAAGACAAACAGACGGACAGGTAGACGAGCTCACCAACCAATACATTCGAAGTGGACGTACATAGCTCATTTTGGAATTTCCAATTTACTATATGCTTCCATATAAGCGCCTATGCGTAGCCCCTGCATGTGCATATCCCTATATGATTCACTACTTCTGGCATCACTTCATTTCACTGCACACCGAACCTGGGGCTATGAAAATATTCCATCCCAAGATTTTCGATAGACAAACTCTGTCGAAGGCTGCAGTGCATATTATTACTGCCATCGGGCAGATGGGAACAACGGGAAAACGGACCTTTTCAAAAATGTGATTTACAGTTGGTGAAAGTGCAAAAGGTGTTATTAACGTTTTGAGATATACGTAAAATATGCTAATTACTCTTGTTAAGAAAGTACGAAACATGTATTACGTAAACACTAAATGCTAAATGGTCTACCACGCGATTTGAAATGAGACAAAGCATACTATAAATGTTTCAAAAAATTGTAAAAATATGTTTTTTTAACTAAAGAGCGTGCCATAATGTTTTCCGTGCGTAGTATCGTAGTATTTGAAAGGTTCATAGTTTAATCTCATAATGTGCACTATTCATGCACAATTTAGTCCGTACCAAGGACTAGTTCCCATTAATATATCCCAACTAAGATGATGTACATGCTACGTGTGCATAGTTGAGTTACTTTATGCAATTTGTGTGAGGCTATAGGAATTACCTGGATGCGCATAGCGTATAGAAAGTAATGCATTGGTATAGTTGATAATAATTCTTTTGTTCTCTAATGCTTTTCTCTGCCGCTCTAGTTGTAGCACTACTGACGTTATTTATGCCTGGGGAAGTGTGTGCATAGACGCCAGGACGAGTATGCAGGAGGGAGTGTGGACCTTTTATAAGGACTATTTTATTATGTATTCCAGACAACTCAACTCATCTCCTTTGTCTCTTCTGTCTACTTCCTTTGTACTCCGCTCTCCTTTCCCACCTGCCCACTTGCTCCCCACGACCGAGCTCCGCGTCTATGCTTCGTCTACATCTACGCCTACACCTATGCTGCATGCCAGAGACACTCCAGCCTGTGGGGACCGTAGTTAGCGGTATTAGGATGGAGAGCGGAAGGATCTACAGTCATGTGTCACGCTGTCCCTCCATCTCCTCCCTCCATCTCCTCCACACACTCACCACCATCCGCCTCACAGCCACGGAGTCAAAGGAAGGGACGGATTAGCAGTCGCGTATGCACAACCATTTCCCCATAATAGGCTTTACGTATAATTATTATTTTAACTCCTTTTCTAAGACCCCTTGTCCCTTATAAAGTACACTTATCAAACAATACTCAACTACATCTTTAAAAAATGCTCCTTTTAAAAAATACGTAGGCATTCCTTTCCCAACATTTGTATTTTAAAAACCTTTCCATCATTTCTTAGCTCTTTTTGAAATTGTTTTTTACAAAGAACAACTATGGGTGAACCAACAACTTGGGCATTTTTAAAATCTGCCTGTTGATTGTAAGACCTCTTCATTCGTGAAAAAAACTATTTTGAGAACATCCGGTGCTTTTAGAAGTTGTTTTACGATAAATGTTAACAATTGCCAAGTTATCCATAGTAGTGTTTAAAATTCGCAACATAATCATCATTTCTACCCATGGTAACTGGGAGGCATTGAGGGCGTGACTTAAAATATTATTAAATAGTGAAACGAAGGCGTTGCAAGGGAAGATTTTGAAAATAGTGAAGCTGTGGTTGAGGCCATAGATGAATGAGCCTAGAGCTGAGGACGCTGCTGGATGGATTGTCGGAAGGACATTACGGGAGACAGACAGCGAGGGTGGGTGGGTGGGTAGCGTTCTTTGGAGAGCCATGGAAACGGTGGCAAAACATGAGCCAAGTGCACTACACTCTTCTTTAACAACACTCACTGCTCCTGCTTAAAGCCGGAGACGAAACTGAGGCTAACAATTGCACCATCCTCACAGAAATGAAATGTACATGGAAAGGAAATGAAGGACAAACTATTAGAAAAGAGGAAGGTAGAGACGTAGACAAATACAACTTATCCCCTCCAACTACAATCCCACGTCTCTTATTCTAATGGAACACGATCCTCACTCTCTCCCCAATACTCCCCACCATTCTCCGTGTAATGGCACTTTCAAAACCTTCACGAAATTCCCGGCAAAACCCTCAAATAACCGAGAAATGCAGGGCATACAACCATTGCATTTAAATTAGGTGGTTGGGAATAATGCATTACAGTGCAGAACCAGGGCCATGTCAATTCCTACGTCCTAGCCAAAGTTCCTACACATGTGCACCTATAGGTAGTTTGCCCGCCTTCATATCTTTACCTAGTCTACGTATGTGCACACGCTGCATTTAACCCCTTTGAAACCACTACATGTTTGGGCACATTGGAAACATCCGAGCCAATTTCATGTAGGTTTCTTGGGTGGGTGCAATAGTAGTACATGCATTTTTAATTGCTCGTCTTAACCGAAAAAGTGGTAGGAAGTAACATGTGCAGAGCCCTTGCCCTTATTGTTAGCTCGCCTTTATTTTAGCAGACCCAATGCACGGAACATAGGAGAAAATTCTTAATTATTCTTATCGTGAGTGGAACTCGAAAATTGTAATCTGTTCCACCTCCTGTCCTTAATCCTTGTACCTTTGTCGTGACTGCGGTTGCAATTCGGAAAATTTAAAGAATGCGACTAGTTTGGATAAAAATATGAGAGGATGAAAGAACAAAGGGAACTTGCATCTCACTCACTCTATCTCTGTCTCCTATTGAAAGAACATTGTGAGATTGTTCCAGCAGATCGTGTGCTTGTTTGATAAAAATCAAAGGAGAAGTGAAGGGGTGGGGGAGGGGGGGAGTGGGGGTTGGCATTTACGTGGAGGAGGACAAGAAAGACAGATGCACCTTTCTCCATGCAGATGTAAGGAGGGAATGGAATGCAAGGAATTCACTCAAAGCCACGGTCACATACCTCACCTCCTAATTGCTAATGGTGAAAGGAAGCGATTCCTCAAGTAGTAGCCGTCTTACTCTACTATCTCTTTTCCCATCAGTAATTAGGCTACCGATATTTTAATTCAGTAAGGTCATTTAAAAATAATATTATTTGCAACTTTTTTATTATCTCTAGAGGAGGGAGCTTGCTGTGACTTATTATACGTGTCAAAAATTTTTGCTTTTGAAAACAAACTAGTAGATGCTGGTCTGCTCCTTAAACCTCGACAATAGCAAGTTCAAGAAATGTGAAAATCCCAATAAAATAAAACGTTCAAACTTTCCAGAACTAAAGTTATGGGAAGGCTACTATTTCCCCTGGTTTTGATTTCGCAATTTCACGTATTTCACGGGTAAAGACGGCGACATTGGACTTGGAGAGGAAATGATTTGCGTGTGTGCCTGGTGAGAGTATGGATTGGGTGAAGTGCGCGGGAAAAGGGAAAGGTGGGATTGAGGAGGGAAGAAGCTGGATTGAAGATTGCGTATTGATGCCTGCGGGAGCTTAGAGTCCGGGATTCAATGAATGAACTTGTTCCTAGTCAGAGGGCGAGAGAAAGTGCGAAAGGAAGTGAAAGAAGGCCGTTGGACTGGAGAGATCGATGACGAGATGAGAATTATGAGATCCGATGCGGATGCGGAGGCCACGTGCAGACATTCCTCGTCCGTGAAAGTGAGAGTGAAAGCGTCCATGTGCTTCTTGGAGGCTGGGCAAGTGAAAGTAATCAAAAAAAATCTAACTCCTTGGTTAGCCTTTGCACTTTTTCAAACCGTTAATACAATATCTGCATCTTGTTGCTTTTTCACTAAATACTATATTTTATACTGTTTATCAAAATACGTTCGGAACACGTCTAAAAAAACATTTTACTTATGCGCCTCAAAGAATGAATTTTCCAATATGCAAATATAGTTTTAATTCATAAAATGCTCAATTATGTTTTGAGGAGGCGTAAATCTTGGTTGAAGATGCGTAGGTGGAGAATAAAAAGTAGGGGATTGAGCCGTGGGGTGGTGTGCATTGTGGGGGGGGGGTTGCTTTAGGAGGGGGTGGTTTGGGTGCAGTGAGAGTGAGTGGGCAGGTGGGTGAGAGGTGAAATGGAAAATAACGACACTCACCAAAACCACAAAAATCCTGCTCATCTTCATGCGGCGGAGAGGCTTGAATCTCATCGAGTCGATGATGTGAGCCTTGGTGTGAGCCGTGAGAGCCGTGAGACTGATGCGACCCATGAGAGGCTGACCCATGCGACCGTCCTGAGGGTCTCTCTGCTCCTTTATTTCCACATTTCCAAGGTCAAGTAAGGTCAAGGGCAATTCACCATTCCAATTTCATCAATCACCAAACATAAAATATTTCAAATCAAAACAAAAACAAAATCAATACAAAACTCAATCAAAAGATCAAAACAGAATGACAGGTCAACGGAATGAAAGGGTCAATTTATGCGCCACTCTCCAACCCTACCGCCAACATCCATTGGTCCTACCATCATTATGCACACATTTACATTAGCTACAAATTAAATCTACTTTTACTCCCTTACCCATCTTTTTACACTTGGGCATAATTTATGCTCCTACATCTCAACTCCATCATGCCGTGTGCCAGGGTCTGCTACGACAAAGAATTAATTGCAATGTTTTCAAGAGCATTGCTTCCACAAAAAAACCCTTCTTCTCCCTTCTTGGCCTCTTCCAACAATCAGGAAATGCTCAGAGAAAGCAAGAAATAATGGCGTGGCCAATTACATAGTTTCCGATTACATTTTAATTAAGGGACGAAGTATCCTCCAAAATAATAACAAAGTCACTCAATGGCTTGTGTATCAGCTATTGATCTGTCCAGCTAATTAAACTTTTGGATAAAATCTTACTCTCTTTCCCTCCCTTTGTCTATCCATTCCTCTAATGACAATTGCAAGGAGAATCTAAATGAAAAGTCCGTCCAATCCACCAGCCCACGTTAAAGGCTCCTGTCTCATTGTACCTCTATCTTCGGACGGGTCATTTGACTGTATTGCATCACTAATTGGTGATTATTTTGGTTCTTTCCAATCAGAATGACCGCATCTTATAGAAAATTAAATAGAGAAAAAACTAATGGTCAATTTGTTTTATTTCCAGCAAGCATTCCTTCCTCTCCCCTTCCGATCAATGTTATGAAATAAATCCGAAATGAGAGGAAGTGAATAAGAAAGTCAAGAAAGTGCTTTTCCAGGGGAATGTAATCCAAATCCTAATGATGGCCAATGACGGGATGTGTGTGGAAGCGGCTGAATGGTGACAGGTGGGTGAGGCGAGTACATACGTGACGTGAGAGCGCTCAATCGTCCGTCTAATGCCCCATGCTAAACGCTGGGCCGATTAGTGGTGGCCGTGGTCGTGGTCCTTCCTCTGTCCCGCTTTTTCCGTCTTTCTTTCCTCGGAGGCCATAAGCAGACAGATAATTACAGACGGACAGAAGGAACGATTACGATCTACACTCCTCCATCTTCCCATTCCTCTACACATGCCTCCATGCATAGTCAAATACGCTCTCCTTTCTTTTTTTATCCTTACAATCATGCTACAATATTCCGACTTGGAGCCTATAATTGATGCAGTTACTGCGTCCGCAGCTTTATTTCAGCTCCTCTTCCCCTTCACAAAGCTCACAAAACCAATCTCCAATAAACCTCTTGTCCACACACCACCCATCTCATTCTAATTCCATCCCTGAATGCAGCACAATATAAAATTAAAAAATAAAGGCTGTCTGGCTGAGCTACCTTGTAGAAACAAATACAAAATGCCCAATTTCTATATAATATGTTTCAAGAAGTTGTCAAATTGAAATTTCCGCGACCGAATCTTAAGCACCGCCATCAAATCCTCTCCTGCTAACAATAGGAATAAATGTTTCCCTCGCAAGGCGTGATATGCTACCATGAGCATGTGTTTTATGCAGGTGAGGATAAAATGATAGCCACAGATCGGTAAGCCGGAAATGAGGAAATGTGTCGCATCTGTAGCTACTATGTGCGTACTATACGTATATTTAATAGGCACTTCCTACAGCAAGAGCCAGTGGTGCCAGGCCAAGTTTCAAGTGAAAGGAGTGACTCATACTCTCCGCTCATGTGGAGGGATACTGACGATGGGAGGCAGGTGAGGAGATGTCTATCTGCATCCCTTTCCATGTGTACACGCTCCCGCATGCACAAGAGTTCACACCGATAGCTGCCCCTCTACTCGATCTGTAATGGAGCTGACCAACTCCGTCATTTTCTAATTTCCTAGATTTACATGAATGGGTCCACCTGAGCCTTCCACACATTCAGACTCTTTCACAGAGTGGAATAACTTTGCTACTTGCAATTAGAACTGAAATTACAAAAAAGCGGAGAGCATCAAGAGCGTACTTTGTCCGCGTTATTAACACGGTGCCTTACACATGTGGTTGAGATAGATTGGGCAGTACGTGAAAGGTGGGCAGAGGTGCTTAGTCATGTGAAGGGAGGCATTGGAAACAAATTCCCCTTTTTCCCCCAGCTTGTGAGCTGGAAGTCCGCAGAAGGGCCCTGAACTCGGCTTCGTTGCTGGAGGCACTGTCTGTAGCCTCCGCTCCTATCCTTTCTTACGGCACACACAACACAAGTATCTTCCATAAGTATCAGTCAATCATCTTCTTCAACTTTGTTGCCATGGAAACGCATTTGCAAACCATTACTTTTCAAACCAAATAATAACTAAGTTGTGTCTCTGAGAAGATGTGAATATAAAGTTTCTCTAAGAAAAGAGCATATTTGTCACGTTCGGCATCTTTAGGAGGAACCATGTTTGAAATATTTTAAGGGAAACTAATATTTTACTAATTAAAATAATAGGCTAGCATTTTGTGTGCAGACGCTGGAGAACATGAGAATCCATATCGAGTTTTTTTCTCAAAATGTTGAAACTGGACTGTATTTTCCTCAGCTATTAGAGATTATTAGATACTATGATGTACGTTTGGCTTAAGTGGATTTAGTCTCGCATAGTTATCACACAATAAAAAACTGAGCCACACACACAAATGATACTCTTAGGTAGCCGTTAATGAGTCGATTCAAAAGTAAAAAGGTAAAAGCAAGTGTCTGGCCATCTTCATGGTCAAATTCCGATTCTACGGGTTTCAGTAGGTACACGGATGTAATTCTTTTAAGCTCTGTGCATTATGTGCTATACACAAGCGTTCCTCTCCGCGTCTGCATGCTAATAACTCATAAAAATAGCCAATAAATGTAATAAAATAAAATATTTTAACACTAGCCTTACTGTAGGCCGTGTAATAAAGAGGTTCCAATCCAAATATATTATTATCATATAATATTGAAATACGATGCTAACCGATTTTTAGGACATACATACAATCTAGTTTTGTGGAAAAAATATTTTACTTCCTGCTGAGTCGTGTTTGTTTCTCTCTACTATATGTTGTGCTTTTGATGCATCAATCTGTAAATTGTAATTCGTTGCTGTTTCAAGTCTAAAGAGCACATGTTAAGCATGTCTCCTTTGCAGCAATAGAGCAGATTGTACCAGCAGAAGAAATCAAATCCCAGCTACACACAAAGTCTACCTACTTTCCGACATTAGCGAGCATTGGTGGGACGGTTTTGTGGGCGGGAAGGAAGAGTTTGAATTCGGCTGGATTGTGGAGGAACGACAGTGAGGGAACTGAGTAACGCCAAAAGAACAACGGCAATACAAGTCCATTTGAATTTGTGTAGGAACCAAAGCCAAAGGAAAACTTAAGAAATGAATAAACGGAAGCCAGCCAAATGTGGAAATGATTGAAAGATTGAATTGATGGGAAATAGACGGGGAAGTCGAGATGGGAAGAAGCAACTTCTCCAGAAACGTAGCCAGCAAGTAGTTCTAAGTCCCAGTCCCACGTACTTTCCCTTGTCAACAGACGCTCTGCAGCAGAAGCTACACTTTCCCTTCTTTCCCAAGTCTCACTCACTCACTGTGGCTCTCCAAGATAGCAGAAAAAGAAGCAGGGAAGACTCCAAATCATTGCGTTAAACATGAATCCCTTAACCTTGAGACGATAAATAATATTGTTGCAACTGGGGAATCTTTAATTTTGTTACGTAATGTGTCAACAAATGCCAGTCTTTCTCAAACTGTTCTAAATCAGTCCCTATGAAAACTTGTAGGAATACAAAATTTAGTCAGTTTAGTTGAAAAATCGAATAAGCAAATTGATAGGGCGATATTTAGTGTAGTGTTATGGAATACAAAAGTTTCAAGTAGAAGCAAAAGTAGCAGTACTTTTTAACTCAAATCATGGTTGAAGGAATGATCAATTCACTAATAGTTGGCCTAGCAAGATTACAATGCATACAAATTGAACTTTTGCAAAATTTACAAAGTGTTTAAAATGGCTACCAAATTATAAAGACAATGTAAAGAAGTAAGTATTTAATAGCGCGATAGCCTTGTGCTCAATTTTTAAAAAACTACTTTTGAAACTCTAAACCACCGAGAAGTTTCTAAAGTGTTTCTGATGCGCTCGGAACACATTCTCAAAGTTTCGTTTGGTGGAGTGTAGTTATTATGAGACTGTAATCGGTAGAATATTGAAAAACGATGGAAACCCCTTGAAAGGGTGGCAATGAATTTGGTAGAATCGGCAGTAAGTATACAACTTTGTTTTCTTGCGTAACTTACTTGCTTTATAAACAGATTTTTTTCTTCAAGTTTATGTATACAATACAATTATGTGTCCGTAACGCTATCCTGAAAGTATCACAGTACCAACTGATTTGCGGTGGGTAAAAATAATGATAGAATTACGTGGACGTTAATGAGGTGTGATCGTTTTTAAATCCTTGCTAAGTCACTGTCATCATAATGTAAATTTTTGTGACCCATTTTGTCCGCAGATATCGTGCGTGGGTGACGAAGCATGGCATTGCATTGTAGCGTAAGTCCAGTCCCCGCTTAAAATAATTCTGACGCTTTTGAAAAAACCTATCATTTTTTCAGAAACCTATTCAAAAAGTGTCTATTCAAAAACATCTTAGTTTTTCTAACTTGACCCCAAACATTTCGGTTTCGAAGAAATTCAAAAAGTGGATTGAAAGAAAATAATTTTAATCATGTTTAAATATTAGTTTTATCTTTTACAAGGGCTAAGGACGCGGCTGAACATTTATTTTGTTGCCTTATTTTAGTCGTCCTTACATTTGTGTCTCAGTTTACTGAACAAGCCAGTTTTAAAACAATATTTGTAACGACCTCGCTTTGAAACACCTGTTTTGATAATACCCTGTGCAAATATTTTTGAAAGACTGAAGAGAGTAGTAAAGGACAGAATAATCGAATTGTAGCTTCCATTGGTCATACAGCTGGAATAAAATTGTGGCCAACACCTTTTCTGTCCGATTCCACCAATGTCATTGTTTGAGATTTCTGCGGTCATCTCTTTTGTTATTCCTAATTGATTTTATTGAAGCTTGTACTGCGTTAACTGCCAGCTCTTACTCTACTTCAAGTGGTTGGCCACGTTAATATTTTGCTGCGGTTCTAAAGTTGCAGCATCCTGCCCCTCTGCACTTTTCGTTCAAAGAGGCTGTACGTCCAGAATACGGAGTGTACAGCCGATGTCACGAACTTGGCGCTATTCTGAAAGGGAAAGAGCAGTCTCTGCGTCTGCACTAATCATGTAGAAGGAAGATGCATCAATGGCTTGCATAATCTACTTGCCCACAGAGTTCTTTGCATCTTACTCATGCTTAGGCTTGAGCGTAGTCGCCTTGGCTGGCTATCATTACATGAATGAGTGGTGCAGTGAAGTTGAGAAGAGGAGAAGAGGAGACGAGGAGAAGAGGAGACGAGGAGAAGAGGAGACGAGGAGAAGAGGAGACGAGGGAAATGACTGAGGGTCCCACGCACTAAGGCAACTCCTCAACTCACTCAACCAGCAAGAACCCAGAAAAGAAGTAAAAAATAAAAGGAAAACAAGTACAAGCCAGCCAATATCAGGGAATTTTTGTATCACATCGCTGCGGTGCTTTCAAAGGACCATAGGCTGGAGCCTAGCCGGTTCCAGCCTTGCGGTGCCTTGCAGGTGCTTAAGCAGTGCCTAGCCGGTGCCTAGCCGGTGCCTAGCCGGTGCCTAGCCGGTGCTTAGCCGGAGCATAGGCAGTTCTTAACCGGAGCATAGCACGCTCCATGCATCCCAGGCAGCCGAAAGGAAACAAAGCAAAATAACAGCTGAATGCATCGTCAGCTCCATCTACATGGCTGTATTTATATCAGTACTGTTATTTCGATTCACAATGAAATCTAAGCTCTTAGCTCACTTCAAAACCCGAATTTTAACCGCTAAGATTCTATTATTCAAAAACAATAATATTCGTTAAATCATCTTTTTTAGTCCAATTTTATTGTCAATTAATCACTTTCATACCTACCTATATAGCTCAGCTTCTGTAAAACATGTTCCGAATAATGTCTGAAAATAATTTCAGTGACTTCAACCCACGGTCAACCGGCAAAACATTAACCAGCACTGTTCGATTCAAATATTTAAGTAACAAGTGGGTTGTACTTAATAGTTAGGCTTACTGAAAATATTGATCATCAAACATTCGACTCTTTTTTTACATTTCTATGTATACCTGCCTACTTACCTATCTCAGTCGTCAAGAAAAATCTCGGAAATGTTTCAGTGCCTGCAACTTGATACTATACCGTCACCTTCAAAATTATAGGACTGCAAAATTAAAGTATTAAACTGAGTTATATAGAGGCGACAGTCAACAGTAGAAATAAAACTATATTTACTAAACAACAGCAAACAGCCACTGCTTTGTTTTGACAGATAATATTTGAAGTGTTATTTAAACTGGTTGAGGTGGGTAGGCAGGTAGGTATGTAGATTGTATTTGATTTTGAACTAGTTCAGAGTAGTGCTTCTTAGTTGTGCGTGGAATGTGAAGTAAAGGAGTGAGCATTTAGTGGCTACTGTTATTGCAGTGTAATGTTGTTTGTGTTTGACCTTTAACTTAATAAATCAGTGATTAATTGGCAATAAAATCGCAATAAAAAAGAAGATTTGACGAATATTATTGTTTTTGAATAATAGAATCTTAGCGTTTAAAATTCGGGTTTTGAAGTGAGCTTAGATTTCATTGTGAATGGAAATAACAGTACTGATATAAATACAGCCATGTAGATGGAGCAGACGATGCATTCAGTGTGAGTTCAGCTGTTATTTTTCTTTGTTTCCTTTCGGCTGCCTAACCTAACCTAATCTAACCTAAACGAAAATTCCCTGATAAGCCAAGACTCAACTCACTCCACACACAACTACACACTCCATGCTCTTAAGCACTCTCATTGCGCACAGCTATATTCAAGACACACACAAACAAAACTAGCACATACAATCGCCCTCATCTATAGCTGTGTGCAAGTGTGGAGGAAAGAACTGACTCAAGGCTATGGAGGGAGAAAGTCATTTTCCACACACTACAACTCTATCCATGTGAATATGCAGTCGGAGATGCAAGTACCTGCGTAGGTAAATCCGCCTATTACTCCCTTTTATTTTATTCCATTATTTACCGCCGAGCGAAAGCTAAGGAAATGCAAGGCTAAAGAATGAAGGAAAGGATCATTTTTTGAAAGAGCCTCTCTGGGAAGATGCCTGGCGTAACAATGGGATTCTGCTTGTGGGATGCTCGTGACAGGAGCTGCTGGACGTGGACACTGCACTGCTGCACTCATATGAGTCATTCCATCTCTGTAGAGGGATCTTGCTGTGGGATGGGATGGAGCAGTGCAGTCCAAACTCTATTCAGTGTTGACAGAAGAGTGAGAAGAGAGTGCGAGGGAGCTGAGCCATGGAACTCAGTAGACGGCTTGGGATTGAAGGCAGAGAGAACTTCCTGGAGAATTCTCCAGAAATCCTGGACAAGGAAAGTGCAGGAGGGGCAGGAGGGGAAAGGGGGAATTTATCTCACGCCGCACTCACTCACTCACTCCCTCGCTCTCCCCTCCACTTCTACTCTCGTCCAGACCCATTACTTCCCATTACTTCGGGGCCACGCAATTACTACGTCCACCCATGTTTATCTGCCAAGGGAGCATCTTTACAAAATGAGAGCCTGCATTCCCTGTCTGAATACCAAGCATGTGTGCGGATAAGGATTGGTATTATTGAGTGGGAGCCACAATTTACATATGCACTCAAAACTGTAATTACTGCATGGCCCCTTCGCCGTCCTGTACCAACAAAAGTCATGTGATTTCCATGCACTTTTCATTTCTAAAACAACTCGTGATAGACTGCAGTAGATTTATTCAGGATCTCCACACTCTTCCAGCTCCTAAAACATACTCAGAGAAGGCTACATAGCTTTCAAAACTGACCGAGTCTCACAATACAAAGTTAAAACTTTCGCGTATTCATTCGCGTACCTTCCGACTACATTTAAAAATCTCCCCTCTGCTCTGCCGTAGAAAAAGGATGAGAAAGTGTATTATTTGAGAGGCGAAGAGAAGGCGAAGAGAAGGCGAGAAGGAGTAGAAGAGGTGAGAGAGAGTAGCTGACCATTTCCCCTCAACTTTTCAAAGGCAAGTCCTGGATGGCTTTAAATGGAATCCATGTTAAAAAAGGTTCGGAGTGGATTTGTAAATGAGAGGGAGGACACGTGATGGTGGGTGTAGGTGAGTAGATGGAGTGACGTGGACGTGGGGAAGGAAAGGACGGAGAAGATGGAGTGTATAATAAATAGAGTCACTCTTCTTCTCCACTCCCAGATGAGCCCACCGACGCCAGGCCACTCTCTCCCTCTCTCCTTCTCTCTCCTTCATTCTCCTTCTCTCCCTCCCTCCCTCCTTCTCTCTCTCCTCTCCCCCCTCTCTCTCTCTTTAATCTCTTTGTCTCTGTCTTCGTCCGTCCGTCTGTTCGTCTGCCCTTCCACTTTCCACTTCTCTTCATTTCAAAGTTGAAGAGAAGTACGGAGGGAAAGGAAGGGCAAGGAAGACCTTTTCATTTCCACTTTCCCCTTCCACCAACTATTTCATTGCTCAAAGGGGAGTCCATAAATTACCTTTGTGTTTACGAACTTTCTCCTTTTAGCTAAGCAAATACATTTGAGCTCTTATTGCGCTTAAAGAGGAGACGCTTTTATAAAGTTGTGAAGGTGATTTATGGACGCCCCTCCAACTCCTTCTCCTACCAAACTCACCCAACTCACTCAGCTCACAATCAGCTAAGCATGTCATGCTTGGCTCCGCTCTGCACTGCCAGGAGGAACGAAGGACAGCGGAGGGGAAACAAATAGAAATAAAATCCTTCCACCACAACACAACTCATTCCAGGGAAATGCAAAGGAAAACTCGACTATTTACATATATTCTACAAAACATCCTAATCAACGTGTAAGTATTCTATCAAAGTCAAAAGGGCAAAAGGGAGATACGCTCATATGCAGTCCACAAATGCTCCAAATCTCATTTTTAAAGGAAGCATTCTAGAGATTTCTCTTCTCACTTGTCCTATTCTTAAACACGTCGTTTTTTAGTCGACAAAAAGGGGTTAACTTTTTAAATTGCGCTTTCAAAGTTATCAAATTGTGAGGTGAAATATGTGAGGAAGAGGAAGGCGGAACTGCAGATGATACGGCGAGGATGCCTTGGATGTTGTGTAGAAGAAAGGAAATGAGTGGTGTGTGCGGTGGAGGTGGACTGGAGGCGATTGTGTGAAAAGTCTGGACTAATGACAATAGATGTGCTACACCTGCACAGCTTAAAACTCCTCAGAAATGAAAGGATTTTGAGAATTTCGTTCCGTCAAAGCCTTAAACTTGAACCACTTGCCTTCCCAACTTCCACGTAGATGTCCTCAACGTCAGTCTCTTCTGTCCCCTCACAGCAGTAGCAACTGTCCCAAGATGAACCAAAGTCATTAGTCACTCTCAAGCCATCTTTGTATTTGTTCAACTTCCTCTGTCCCCTTTCATTATCAGCAATAGAGAGTTTTATTGGGCAGTTTGTGTGGGTCCTTCAATTGACATGATCGCAAAGTATATCTACAGTACAGACAGCATGCACTTTATGTAGGGGATATAGGTATTGCACATTGGCTGTGTAAAATATGCGAGGTGTGAAAAGAGAGGAAGTAAGAAAGGAGAAAGATAAGAGGTCAACTGTACTCTACTAGTGGCCATTTAAGGCGGAGATCTAGAAATGTTTTTGCAGGCTGTGAGGCCCATCGAACGGAGAGACTGGATTTAAAATGAATTATGGGTGCAAGTGATAGTGCAGTGGGAGGCGTAAGAAGAGTGAATAATCAATTACTACGAATATTGATTGTCTTTCCAAGGAGGCTAAATATGATAAGTGCTCTGTAGCACACTTTGCCACGCTCTACTCCACCACCTGCCTCCGTATGGCCACTATAGGCTCTGTATCCCGCATCTATGCACAGTCTACATGTGCGTCTGCTTCGCTTTCCCTTCCTTTCCCTTCCTTTCCCTTCCTTTCCTCTGGACCAAATGAATCAATGACATTGCGTACCACGTGCTTTTCCACGTTATCTCAACTATATATGCATCCCAATTCGGAAATCCCAACCTCAACTACCGCACCACTCTTTTCACTTGCACTTTCTCTACTTTTACACTTTACTACCCCAACTTTTGGCAGTAGTTTAACTTTTAATCCGCTCCTATTTACTCAGCCTACCAAGGCTTTCTCTCTTTTATTCAAACTCATTTTACTATCACGTTTTCTAGAGCTATCAATTTTGTTTCTCCAAATCAAAAATTAGAAAGAAAATATAAACTCGAGACTTAAATAAAGCCCGGTGTAATCGTCCAGGTCATACTAACGGAGGAGTTCCCACCCAACAACCGGCAGAGAACATTGCTGGATCCTGGATGCACAGTACTGGCACCCAGGAGAAGAAAGTAGAAAATGGAGCCTCCTGTCCACGGTTGCAGCAAAATTAGTTAAGTGTACAAATTAAATTGAAAAAATAGCAGTAGGAGCATTTTTTGAACAGCTTGCTTTTAGAATTATAAATGTGCTTAAAAATGTCCAGAGTCCATAGAAAAATGTCTATCGAGGCCAGACCAGAGTCCCTGAACATACAAATGTGTATTCACTCAAATTAAGTCTCAGTCGCAGGAGCTATCCTGGTCATGTTACGTGTAGAAGGAGCGGAGAAAGTCCCGTCTACCTGTCTCGCTCTTTCTCTCGACCTGTCTGTCTTCCCTGGGTTTGTCCTCACTCTCCGGGAAGACAGGACATAAATTCTCCGTTGAAATGCTAGAGGCAAACGTGGGAAGGAGAAGTCCTGGAGAAATGTGGAGAAAGCTAGGACTGAGCCCACCCAAGACGGAAGGAAACTAATTGTGAAGAATCTACAGGAGAAAGTCCATTCATTCTACGCTCTGCTCTCTCTTTTCACCTTCCACACAAACTTCCTACACTTTCCCAGCCATTTCATTTCTTCATTTCACTCTCAACTCCTCTCTCCTCTCTCTGGTTATTTCACAACAGCTCCTCCCAGCTTCCCACTGTCTCCTTACCAACAGTCACGAAAGACGCAAAGTCACATAAGTTCAAGTTTCAAAACAAGCCCAGCTTTTTAAATCACATATTGTAAAGCTTAGCAAATAAAATAAAACCTTTCAGTGTATTTTAAGCTCTTTAAATGTTCCAATACCACATGTTTTAACCTCCTAAGGCATACGACCGTCCCTTTTCAAAAACACATTTTATTTACGTAATAACTCAGCATGCTGTGAAGATGACAGACATTTTGAGCCTGTTCGAAGATGTAAATAGGCTGCTCGGAAATATAAAAATAGGCTTCGTACACTTTTGGGAGACCAGAGATATGGGCCACTTTGCCTCTTGATCAAGGCTGTACTCTCATACCTGTTCCTCGACCTCGCCTCAGCCCCTGCCTTTTTTCTATTCTTTCCCTCCTCTGTCCTTCACGTTCTTTTATTTTCCTTTCTTTTCTTCCTTCCTTTCATTTTGTTTCCTTTTCATTTCATTTTTCTCCTTGCTTCTCCCTTTCCTTCCTGGGATGCGTGTCTCCATTTCCATACTAACTTTAATGTACCCATCCGTCCATCCAACTAACTACACTCTCCGTAGGCCCTCAACCACCTACATCTATAGCCCCTCACATTTATATGCCTGCACCACTCGCTACGCTTATTTGCGTCTCTTCCTTTCCTCTTTTAGGTTTACTCTGCAACATTAGTGGGAACGAGAGTCCTTTCTTTCACAATACAAAGTAGGACGGAGGAGAAATTTAAGACTGCTGGAGTTCACCTGGACGTCCAAAAATTTACCTCACTCGCTCCTTCCACTTCCCATTCTACTCCCGCTCAAGGGGAAAGCTAGGGAAATGAAGAAGTCCACCCTGGACCCTCAACTCTGGGAACCAACAGCCAAAGACGAAAGAACGGAACAGAGAAAGCACAAGACAAGACACGGCCGACTCCTATTATACTACTTTCCCCATTTTTTATTTTCTATTACAATCTTTTATACAAATTTAACCACGTCTACAATGCTACAATTGTACCTGGATAGCTCACAAATTCTGATTCCCCATAATCACCTCAACTAAGCGTGCACATACAGGTACTTCTAAAATGCTTCTTTTGTCAACAGCTTTGTCTTTGTACAACTTCTTGCTGCGTTTTTTAACTTGAAGTACCTTGCCGGCACTCTACTATTTTTCAATACTGACAATCCAAAGGAAATCCAGTTTTACCGTTCCAAAGCTGAGCTTTCCCTCTTTATCATTTATAAAGAAAACGGCTAAGCCAGTAAACGAAATTAAATATGCGCTAGCCAAAAATACTGCTTGTTTGAGCTTCTTCAAACATCTGATTAGTTTCATTCGATTCATATTTACGGGGTCTATTTTTAAATTGGCTGTGTAGCACATTTTGCAGGTCAGCTAAGAGGCGGGTAATTTCATGAGAATGTTTTGCCCTCTTTCCAGCAGGCAAAAATGTAGTTTAGGAGTCAGTACAGCAGCTTGATTAGAAATACTCAACTAATAAATACTTTCTGCGATATTTTACCTTGCTTGAATCATAAATTTATCAATTTTGGATGGTGATTAATTATACAGTGTTTTAAATACACCAAGCATCGTCGATACAAATCGTCCAAGTTTAAAAATGCAACAATAATATTGCAATACTGACGTTTGAAAGTACAGAAAGAAATGATGGAACATAAAAATGAATTTCAAAGTTTACTGCTCTTGAAATTGTAGGGTCATATTATATACGTTTTACTGTTTTTTAAATAAAAAAATTAAAAATGCGACGGAGTGGATACCTTTTACATTTTAAAAACTATATTGGTAGGTTTATTTGTAAAGTTGCTAGTGTATTGCCAAGGGATTTCCCTGCCTAAACTTAACGTGGATCCTAAAGAGCCATTGACAAGGTGCAAGTTGAAGAGATGTAGTTATCCCGTTTTGAGATGAACCTAGATTACAGGTAAGTTGAGTTGGAAAGAATATTGTTAGTACTACGTGAAGAATTGTGTAAACACGAGGTGCCCTTTGTGAAGCTACACAAGTGATGAGATTTGATGCCGCCTTGGAATGGACATAATTGGTGAGATTGATGCGCTAATGGAGCGCTTTGATAATTTGATTGGATTGTTTTCGTACCTGCGAGCCGAAGCGCGGACATTCGCTGGAACTCGGGTTCCTGGAGCCACTTCCACATGCGGCGGAAGGTCTCGCGGCCGCTCTTGAGCTTGGACCAGGGCTTGGGGTTGCGGAGGAGGTCGGAGAGCGTCCCTTGTGAGCGACAGAGCACTCGCTGCGCGAATATTGCCTGCGGAATGGAGTAGCGCTTCAGCTCCGCGCTTATCCTCGCCGCCAACTCCTTCGTGTTGATCTCCTCCAACTCCCCCGACCCCGACAGCGACGACCCTCCACTATTCCCTGAACCAGCAGGCGTGGACGTCAAATTCACTCCCCCACCCCCTCCCACCCCGCCGCCCCCGCCTCCCCCCGTCTTGATTGCCAAGGAGTTCACCACGTGACTTTGAACTGTCTGCACTGTCCCCACACTCACACTCACTACACTCTGCCCGCCCCCACTCACCTGTCCCGTGTGACTGATGTGGGGGTGGTGCTGACTCTGTTGCTGCTGCTGCTGCTGTTGTTGCTGTTGCTGCTGTTGCTGCTGCTGCTGATGAGAGTGGGAGTGGACACTCACACCGTGCGAGTGTCCCCCGTGAGTGGTGATCACTGCGGCCTGCGTCGTCAAACTAGCACCCGCCGGCAAGGAGGTTTGTCCCACGTGGGAGGAGGAGGACATGACACTGAGGGGGGAGGAGCTGGGAGGGGAGGAGGCGTCTCGATGGGTCACTACCACTGCAGTTGCTCCTGCGAGGGGCGGAGATCCGTCAGGAGAGGAGCTCTGGTGGTGGGGACTGAGGAGGGACAGTTGGCCTCCGTTGAGCGAAGCCATGCCGGCGGACGTGAGCGCCACTCCCGTGGCTACCCCGAAGCCACCCACGACCATGCCATGGTGGGGCGGGGGAGAGGCGTGGGAGGAGCCAGCCGTGTTATTGTTGCCACTGTTGGGAGTGTTATTGTTGTGGGCGGAGTGGGAGGAGTGGTGGATGGCCCCTCCCCCCTGCTGGCCACTCTGCTGCTGCTGCTGTCCCGGAGGACTGAGGGAGGGACTGTGACTGTGGCTGCTGTGGGAGGGATGAGACACGCTGTGAATGTTGGACCTGAGGTCCCTGGCACTATTGTTTCCGCCGCCGCCGCCGCTGCTACCGCCGCTGCCGTAGCTCTCGTATCCGTTGGGGGAGAGGGGCTTGGGCGGGGATCCGAGTCCGTTGTGTGAGTAGTGGTGGGAGGGGCTGAGGGCGGGGGAGGGGGCGTGGAGTCCGTTGGTGGGGGAGGAGTAGTGGGGGGGACTCATGGACATGGAGGATAGTTTGTCGTAGGAGTAAGGCGAGCTGACCCCCAGCCCGAGGTTCGTGAGTCCGTTGTGCTGCATGACGGTGAAGGATCCGGCGACGTTGCCGGCGTGTCCGTAGGCGAACTTGTCGGACATGGTGGAGATGGGTGGGAGGGGCTGGAGGGGGGTGAGCGTGGCGTACTGGGAGCTGCCTTGGCCGGGACTGAAGCCCTGGGGACTGAGGCGTCCGTTGACGGAGCTGAGGGCCTGGTAGCCTTGGTGGTCACTCTGGAGGGCCCTGAACTCGGTGGCCTCGATCATGCTGGAGATGGTCTGGTGGTTGGGGGAGAGTTTCTGTGGACTGAGGAGCTCTTCGGTGGAGTCTTCGTTGGGCGGGACGATGACGGTGAGGGTGGTTTCCCCCGCGGAGCAGTCCTTCACATCCCCGCAGGAGCTGTCGTCGAGGTCATCGTCCTGGGGCTGGTGTTGGGCATGGTGGTGTTGGTGGTGCTGTTGGTGGTGGTGGTGGTGGTGGTGGTGTTGGTGGTGGGTGTTGTGGTGGTGGTGGTTGGAGTTGTTGATGTGTTGTTGGAGGTGGAGGTGGTTGTTGTTGATGGTGGGGTCCTGGTTGTGATTGTGCGTCTGTTCCTGGTGACTGAGTCTCAGAGGTGAGTTGGTGTCTGGTGCGTGGTCGTTGATGAACTGAGCTGCCGAGGAGACGGAGAGGTCCTCTGCAGCTGTTTGTAGCTCGAGATTGTGTGCGGACTGGAGGAGCTGCTCCTGCTTCACCTGGATCCGGTGGAGGGTGAGTGTGTTCGGCTCCCCTGCACTCAGCACCACCACTCGACGGCCCAGCGACGACGACGAAGCCCCACTCGCTCCTCCACTCGACGAAAACATTTCCCCGGCCGCCGTCTCCTCGCCCTCCGAGCTCCCCAGCAGCCCCGCGCCGCCGCTATGTTCCTGCAGCAGACTCAGCACGGCGGAGTTGTGGTGCAGAGACGCAGAAGCCAGCATCTCCTCCTCCCCCTCATCCACCTCCCCCTCCCCCTCCTCCACTATCTCGTCCTCCTCCACCTCCTCCAACGAGTCATCCTCCTCCGCCACTCGCTTCTTCCCACCCGACCCGTCGCAACCTCCCCCGCCGCCACTCTCGCTGTCCAAGTACACCGAGTGGCGGTGGTGGTGAGCTCCGGAGCTCCGCACGTCCTCCTCACTCATCTCCCCCCCCAAGTTGTCCATCATCCTCCGGCCAGCCAACCCCGCGACCGACCACTGCCACGAGTCTTCCACCAAACTACAAGTCACCCAATCTCTCCAACAATCCTCACTTATTGCACATTATTGTCCATGGGCCTTGCAAGTCACTCCGATCTTTGTCCCACACAGTGGACGCTCTCCGACCACGTGTCCAGATGTCCACGTCCCTTACGACGACCAAGAGTCCAACACAGGCCGACACCTTAAAGTTCCTCAAGCAAGTTCAAGACGACCAACGCACTTTCCCTCCGCGTCTTAAGAAACAAGGGAAGAAAGCGACACTTGCTTCAAGCACTGCACTCACTTTCACTTATTTTTGACTAGAAGTGTTTATTTTCCTGACCGTCTTTGTGACTAGAGGTCAGACTTGTTGAGTTGGCTCTTGTGGATCGAGGCCCCGGACCAAAGCCAGAGCCAGTGTCCCTTCTCCGTGTCCCCATGAACCCTTGGAGCAGTGGTATTGTTGTTGTTGTTGTTGGGAGAATGGCCTTCTCGTATTGACGAATGACGAGGTGGGTGGATGGACAGAGGGACTTGGTCAAGGGCTCCCTGAGATGGGCTCCCTGAGATGCTCACTAGTTGATTGAAATAGCCTTGAAATTGACGTTAGTTGGGTTCTCGGTTAAAGATGTATTTCGGGTGTTGAGGGGAAATTGTTGGATGGTTGCAAGTAGTTTGGTTGGAGTTGGCTCTTCGTCCATGTTCTCGTCTTTTTGGGCTGAAGCTATAGTGTCCGTCTATGCCCTGTATGCAGAGGAGATACAGACACATGGTGGAAGGAGAGAGAAATACGGGCACGTAATAACCGACCCGACTGCGCACCCTCCAGCGCAAAATCCTTCTTCCTTCGTCCCCTTCCCCTCCCCCCACCGCCTCTGCCACACTCCAGCCATTCCCTCCCAGTCCACTCCAGCCCAGTCCACACCACCCGCATCCACAAGGCCCCATCCATCCACCACACTGCCAAAGCTCCAGCCACACAGCCAAAGCTCCAGCCATACAGCCAAAGCTCCAGCCACACAGCCCCATCCATCCACACAGCCAAAGCTCCAGCCACACAGCTCCATCCAGCCACACAGCCAAAACTATACCCGACTATTCCACTCCAAACACTACCCAAGCTATACCCGTAGCCAGTTCCCTTACACTCGCCCCACTCCAACAACGACCAGGAAACGCAGCTGGAGAAGGAGCCCAACAAATATTACCTCACGCCACTTTCCACAACAGTCCCTCCGATGGCAGAGCCCTTCTACTCCCCATTCTCCCCTAAATTATCAATATCGCTACGCTAGCTGCAAAATGTTCCCCTTTCTACTTCAAATGTCCAGTCAGAACCTACACGCACAATTCCCACTTCCCTCCATCATCCATCAACTGGTGGAGTTGGTCGTTTTGCTGTACGTTAAAAACGGGACACTTTTCAGTTACACTCGCCAAATCCATGTATTGTAAATTGATTATGTCGCAAGGGATTTGTATTTTACCTCCTTTTGAGTTTACCTCATTTTCCCTCCTGTAAATATCAATATTGAACTCATGCAAAACTGTAATTACATGATTTCTTAAGGTTATTATATTTAAGCATGGTTCTTGGAGCAGGGAAATATGCAAAGCATTATAATTTTATTACAAACTTTAAAAATAAATAATAAACAAATATGTGGGAAGGTGCTATGTAGATATTTTTAAAAGCACGTAAAGGTAGACATACACTTTTGTATAATCCTCCATATTCAATGTCATTTTGACCTTAGTCTGTTTTTACAATTTTAAAACACAGGAAAACTGCTACTTATATTTCTTCAAAAATAGTAAAACCGCTGCCTAAAATTTTTTTAAAATTTGTAAAACTGGTATTGACAATTTTCGTAAAGCAAAACTGCTGTGTTTGCCCTTTTTAAGAAATGTGTAAAAGCGATATTTTAAAGTTTTAATAAAAATGGTAGGAAGGGGTTAGTGGGACTTGTGATAAAATGACATGAAGGGGACGGTGACTTGGGTGAGAATGGTTGTTGAGTGGCGATATGCTGGTGTGTGTGTGTGTGTGTGTGCTGGTGCTAATGAGGCTGTGCGGCGAGGTAGTTGCGGAGAGTGGCCGAGTGCCGAAAGAGTAATCAAGTGCGGGGCTCTTGGACAGACAGCACTTACTGCACGGCTTGCTTGGACGGAGACGGAGTTCCAGCTGCCACTTCCTCTTCGCCTCCCTCCTGTCCTCCTCTCGCATATCCGCACCCGTCCCTCGCATATCCGCCACCAGCCCCTCATATCCCCCACCACCCCCAAGTCTCCCTCCAACAAAAAACAACAATCCCAAAAAACACCTGGTCTCCTCGCCTCCTCTCCCTCCCTCCCTCCCTCCCTCCCTCCGTCTCCTCACCCCAACAAACTAACCACCACGTGCCTCTCCTGGCTCTCCAACTCACAATCATCGCACTCTCCATCCACAGACGCACTTTTTCCTCCCGATCCCGTCCAATCAACAGTCAACCACCTCGTCTGTCCACCCGTCCATTACAGCCTCCGAGTACCCACACACAATTATCCAACCATCACAAGGCCCACCAACCAACAATCTCGTTCCCCTGGACAACAATCGCACACGGACCACTACAACTCAATACACAAAAATACAAACTAGCCCATCCAATTTACACAAAATTACCTTACTAATAAACTAATAACAAAAAAATTTAGTTTTTTCTCAACAGCTCCCTTTACTTCTTTGTCTAAAAAAATTTAATTACACTATTTTTTAAATCTTTATAATGTGCCCATAACCAACCCCCGGAAAAAATGACAATAATTTTATTTAATTCTTCTGAAGCTGCTAAATGCTACGGCTACTGCTACTGCTCATAGACTCATAGTGCTAAGCTAATTTGCTAATGGTATAAAAATTGCCTTTACAAAAGTATAAAATACCACCCATGAGCTTTGGCCAGTTAAGCCAGTAAAGACCAATACCTGCATGCAGCAGTCTACCAGTAAGAGTATCGCTATTTTCGCTATAGCAGATACAGTTTAGAATAAACATTTCCTCCACCATCTCAATCACAGAATCAGTTGAGTGAGTGAGTTGAGAGAATCAGGTGGCCAATGAATCCGTCGGTATCCGTGGATCTTATCTCTCAAATGCCAACCTCACGCCACGCCACCATAGAGCAAGACTAGCTTTAATTTGCAATTAAACAATAATCTGAAGGCAAAGCGAGCCGAAATTGAGGAAGAAAAGGTCGACATGAGACTAACCTGGAAAATAACTAATGATTAAATTCATTGGAAGAGAAGAGCCTGTCATCTTTGTTTTTGATTTAATTCTAGTGCATGTAAGTCCAATTCTAGGTAATTTACAAATGCTTTCTTCTCCCACCTTCAGTAATTATTTCCCAATGCTGCAATTTGTGATCTTTTTGATTTGTTTTGATTGTACGGAGGGCTTTGTGGTCCTTGGGGTTTAAAGTGAGGCGGTTTGATTGGGGATTGTGAGTAGATTTGAACTGGTGTGGAGAGGAGGATGGAGTTGGATTCAATGCGGAGATCAATAGTTTCTGCACTTGTCCAACTTTTTCGCTTTTCTTTTGCTCCAGCAATTTCAGCTCAGTTCCAGCACTGAGGAACATTCCGCAGTCAAGTTCAAGTCTACAACCACACGCTCCCTCCAGTCCATCGGCACACTTTACGCTCCAACAACAAATCCATGCCACACACAACGCACCACTTTCTCAAACAAATCCATACTCCCATTCACACTCAATTCTCTAATCATTCCTACACAATCGTCGCTCAAGAAGCATTCTGGCCCAAGTCCACCACCACCGTAATGCATTTTGACACAAGTCCCTACAATCAACTTTTTACTTACCTGTCTTTATGGCAGACGGAAATACCACTTGCACCTTGATAAAGTGTAAATAACAGTTTGACACTTTTGAAAAGTAAGATCCACTGCAACACTGTCAAAAATAATTAAAAAAATAAAAATGCTAATTGCGCCTTTTAAAACTGCAAAAGTTGCATCTCTATCTACACTTCTTTATAGTAGTAACACTGCTATTTATACTTTTAAAAAACGTACTTTTTTAAATTAACAAAGCTGCCATATATGCATCTTTTCAAATAAGGCCAAAAGTGGTATTTTACGCTTTTTGTAAACGCGTCATTACGTCGAAATGACATTAAGTGGATGCTCGACTAGTGTCACAATGCTTATAAGTGGGACGTGGACTCAACTAGTACACATTGGTCTTGTGGTTAAGACTTGAGTAGCTACTTTCTGATTAAAGAAGAGCCAAGGTCATTGTGAAATGGATGGATGACCTGTGCTCAGTCCGTGATATGTACGCTATGGGTCCTAAGGGCCTGGAAAAATTAGTGAGAAACAGTAAAATGAAATGACTTTAGTGAGTGTAGAGGAATTGTCTGTCCCTGGGTATAACTTTATGGACGTTGTTTACATTTATGCCATAATGCCGCTTGAGCGGCGATATGTAGACTTGAAATTGAGATTTGGGCCGATTTGATTTTGGGTGTGAGAGGACTTTAGAATGCAGTGTGGACTGAAGATCGCCTGAGTGTGATTAATGCGGCTGTGTTGGTTGACAGGAAGTGGAGGGGTGGCCGGACTGGCGGGGGCGTCTTCTAATTGCGTCTCTGGGATCTTTTGAGGTGGGAGCGATCAGTGGAGGGAAGTTGGTCGAGAATGCGAGCCAGGATGGCCATGTCAAAGTCCAAGTCGAAGGTCCTTCAGCACCACTCCATGGCTTCCTCCAAGCCACGACGAACTTCTGCTCTGGCAGAAGATGACAAGGAGGAGATGCTCAATGTTTACGTAAGTTCAAGTCAAGGCACAATTATTACGCAATGAGGAGACAAAGGCGGCAGTGGTCTCGTAGTGTGTTCTCGTAGTGTGCTCTCGTAGTTGTGTGGAGGCGGAAGTGGAAGGAAGTGAAGTGCAGTGCAGTGCGTACGGGACGATCTCTGGCCTTGCACATTGATTTTAATGAAAAATCGAAATTGGAAACTGACGAGCCAACTGCACTTGCTATTCAAAGCCAGATGCATTTCTCATTGATTTCCATTTCCACAAACTAATACGCTCACGTTTCTTCCCGCTTCCCACATTCGCCTGTAGCAATTCACCCACTCTGCAGCTATGCCTATATCGACCAGTCTCCACTCATTCCATACATTCTATATACACGCACATATGCCTATGCATGTCTCGGAGATGTCAAAGCAAGTGTTGCCCAAGAGAAATCTTTTATCTTCAGCACAAACACATGGAGTTCCATATTAATTTTTCCTTTCTTTCCTTGTATCGGTCACCGACCACCACTTCCAACCACGGAAAAGTGAGGCGAAACAAATTAACCCCAATGACCCATATTTCCAAACGACCACAACTACAAGTAAAATAAAAGAATGACCATATTTGCGCAAAAATCAGGAAGCTCAAAGTTATGGTCAATTTGTTTGAAGGGCGGAAAGAATGTAGAAAAAGAAGATTTTAGTAGAATTTAGTACAAGCATTTTGAAAAAAAGTATTTTGATATGAGGCTCTAAGAAAGGAAGGTCGATTGTAAAAAGTTGTTTGGAAAGAATGGAAGTTTGTGTGGTGGATGCGTGGATGAAGTGGCGGATAGGAAGCGAGTTGAATGGATTATTGAGTGGCAGTGTGAGTGTGCTGAGGCCCGCTTCTTGTTGCTCTGAATTTTTGGTGGAAAGGATTGACACGGTTTCTGAGGAATCGTTAAAGTGCACTCTCCTTCCCTCCAAAGCACTCGCTCAATAATCAGCTGTCGCCCAGCCACGCTCACCTTCCCACGCTTCCTCCCATACAAGGAACAACGGTGCAGTGGGAGAAGGAATTTTTAAAAATGAAACTGGCCATTGCACTTGTTTTAAATATCAACCATCTTCCCAAATCAACCCGGTATTTTATCCCAAAAATACTCCAGAAATGGTGTTCCTGGCGCAATGCTGCAATGCCAAGCTACAACCAGCATTAAACCTACGTATCTTTGAAAAGGGAAAAATGCACTTTTACATTCCTTTCGACCGGTTCTTTTAGTAGTTGGCTTCTTCCATTCTCCGGCTGCCTTTTATTCTGCGTTTGTTAAGCTACTGGAGCCATCTAACTTTCTCCACTTTCTCCCTGCATGGAGAAAAATGAGAGAAAGCAAGAGAATTATGACCTGCTTCTACGCCACTTTCACTGAGCAGAGCAGAGCTGAGCTTTCCTTTCTTTATGTTTCCCAATTGAAGGATTCCACATATACGACATAGGGCATTATACTCCTTCGCAAAGAATCTCTCACGTAGCCTGACAGTGCCTGTCACGGCCACCAGCCACCATTTTAGTGCATCAACAACACGATTTCATCATAGCTTTTTACATACACTCGCGTTTCCCCATTTACTCAGCTTTCCTTTCCCCGGCTCAAACCAATTAGTACGCTCTTTAACGTGGAAGAAGCAGGGCTGGGGTAGAATTCCTGCAGTTTATTTGCTTCGGGTTTAAAAGTTCATAATGCTCATCACTACCACTTCGTGAGAGTATATTAGAGATTTTAGTGTAAGCAACTGAAAGGGAAGGATTTTCATATCAAGTGTCTTGTCTGGCCGAAATAAAAGACGACGTGAACACTGACCATGAATGAACCCGGATCATAAAATTATTAAACATTTTAGTGTGAAGGCCTGAGTGGTATGTCTGAAGGATGAATGGTGGGAATCCAATTCATTTCTTGCGCCAGGTGGTGAATACTTGCAATTGATTTAGAACGAGCATTTTGAGTGTGAGGACTGAACGTATTTGGAGTTAATGGCCATAACAGGGTCTTGTTCTTGTGTTGCAGAAGAGTCGAATAATGGTGCACGACATTCACCGCGTGCGCGAGCTGAGTGCGCTGCTGGAGGAGCGCCGGCGCTACTTCGATGGTCAGCTGGGGGAAGTGTATCGGTCGGCGGGAGTGAGCAGCCCCGCCTCCTCCTTGCCCCGCCTTCGCGGCCTCGACTCCCCGCCCATCTCCGCCTCCGCATCCGACTCCCAGGTGACCGACCTCAGTCTCCTCGGCTCCCACATTGCCACCGGCCCCTCCATCGACCTCCAAAGTGCCCGCAGCTACTCCGTCTTTGCCGACGACGAGTGCTCCGTCCCAGACTCGTACGAATTCGCAGAAACAAAGGTTCGTATATTTTATTCGCCTCAAAGTCCTTAAGCAAACATGCGCATTCTATTGCGCCTAAAACAAACTGAGATGGACTGAACTGGGTTGCAGGCACGACTGGGCCGGAACTGGAGCTCCTCCACGCTCCTTGGTCCGCCCAATCCCAGCAAGAGCAATCAGAGCAGCAATACGACGAACGGGAGCTCGAGACACAAGTACAGCAGTGGCCAGGGTCTGGGGACAATCACGGGGAAGGCCGCAAAGGACTCCATCTACAACGAAGTCATGCGCACAGCGGATCTGGAGAAGAAACTGAAGGCGCGACGGTCAAGTCTTCCGCTCGCCCTCGAAGCCAGTCTCAAACGGCCACTCAAGAAAAAGATCCTCATCAAAACAAACAGCAGAATGTGGGTGAAGAAGCAAAGTGGGACAAATCCATGCAAAAATACTTGAAAGGCAAACGAGCGACGCATCTCGGCCACAATCCAGCACGTAGCAGCCACTCCAATTGTTTCTGGTGTTCATTTTAAAAGCAACACTTGCGATTACAATTTTCCCTTTTGCGCTCTTCCACAACGCATATCCTTTTAAACTCACCACTGTCCAATTCTTAAATTCAAATTCAAATTCAAATTCTAGCGTTATTTGGCCAAATCCAGTCTGACGATTTGAACCTCTTCAAAATGACCAATTGTTTGCTGTTCTTTTGCAGTTTTCAAACAAGTGTAAAATTTTGCTTTGTGCTTTTGTAGGACTAAAATTATTAAAAATTAGGACACGAATTTCGGTTCGGATTCTTTACGTGGGGTTATCCTCGTCCACGTTTCGGTGTTGTCAATCCTATTTCGTAGCTTTTTAAACGTATCTCCATTGTGCGAGACAGGGTATTACAAAAGACTATTAATCCACGTGCTGGATCTGCGCGTAAACGGATATCCATTTTAAGTTAAATGCAAAGCGGATTCGTCCCACTTTGCTTACTAACCAACAAAATCTAACACGGGAATCGTTTGATGTGGTAAATTTCAAATTGGGAAAACCGGCCAAACATGGACCACGTATTCCGTAATACGCTCTTTGCAAACTGCGGGTCTTGTTCGCAATACTAAGCGCAATTATCAAAATTTTACTCGAAATTCGAAAAAGGAAATTTCTTTTGCGATTTTACATTCAATCTTTTTCAGCCGAAGGTTGTTTAGCGTTTCTCAGGTTTTAATATCATAATAGTTATTCGTATTGTGCGCACCAAGACACGAGTCAGTACTTCCACCACGCAACATTAACAAATTGCAATTTTTTGCAAAAGCACATTTTCATAAGGTGCAAAAAGTACAAAACGTGATTTTAAACATCTTCAAAAAGGGAAAACATGGTTGTAAAACCATCTTATATGTGTAATGTGTCAAATCGCATAACGGATACACCTGTGTTAAATTGCGTTTTGTAATTTTGAAATTGTGAAAAAATATGTTTACCGCTTTTTCAAAATGTGCAAACAAATGATTTGAACTTTGTATAGCGTTTAAAATACTACTGGTTGATGTTGCCTTGTGAAAGCATTGAATCGATTATAGAACAGCATTATATGAATTACTTTTGTTAATAAAACCTGCAAATGCAAAACCACGGGACCACGTGCTCACAAAAAAGCTGGTGCTACATTGCATACGCCGTTTTCGAATATCGCATCGGGTAGAATTTTGCTGATTGCGCTGGGCGGTGGGTGTCGTGAGCGAGGCGCGCAGTTCGTAAACAAAGTATTATTCAACACGTGGTCCGTGTGAGCGCTTGGTCTATAATTGGCCCGTTTGTGCAATTTGGAATTGAACACAAGAAACCATTTCCTTGATGCAGTAGGAAGGACAAGGAGACCGCGAGTCTGGATGAACCACAGAGTGTGAAAAATGTGGCGGCTTCCCTCCTCACCAAGACCACGGGCTACCCGGATTTCTCCGACGGCGACGAGTACAGCGACAGTCTCATGGATCCTTCCAAATCGAGGCCAAAATCCAAAGCCAGCCTCGTTCCCCCCCACGGCACCTCCCAAACCTTCTCCAATAAAATCAACATTGAGTCCAGGAAATTCGTCCCCGACTCCGGCGACCCCAACCAGAGATTTAGCATGACGGACGTCCTCAGTAGAACGAGGCAGTATGACCTGGGTCAAGAAATTAAAGGCTCAGTCGAACTCAGGTCACATTATGACCGAAGACTCAGCGGCTACTTCAGCCAAACCAACCCCAGCTCTGACAGCACCAACATTAACAGCTCGGGTACAAATGGCTACGTTTTTATTACAATTCTTTTTAAAATTACTCTGTCTTCAAAGAACGTCACAACGTCGTCAAAATTCTCTTAAAGCGTAAAATGAGCAATTTTAAACGAAAAAACAGGCGCTGGCGAAACAACCTACCTATTTTCAGCGTATACAATCAAAATCACTACTTCTCAATAATAACTTTAAAAAAATTCTGCTGCGATGAATTACATGAACTTAAAAAAAGTTTTAAAATTGTCATACAAAGAAAAACTAGCGAAAAGAATTTGTTTAGGCAGTGCCGTCTGAACAAAATGAAACTAGGTTGTAATGTGAATGAAATAATTGAGCGAGAATGAATATTTATATTTCTACAAATGATGGAATGCACTAAACGCAGGTACGAGCTGGGACGCGGATATCGTGGGCGGTGCACCGAGACGAAAGGCGAAGAAGTTCTCGCCCAGTGGCTCCAAGTCTACGTCCTCCACACTCGCCCCCCTCATGAGCTACTCCCCCCGATCCTCTCTGTCCACCCTCAGCGGCAGCTACCCCAGAATCGCCTTCAGCTCCCTCGAGAAGTACTACCGGGAGGAGGGCGACAAGTCCCACTACCCCCTCAACTCCTCGCACCTTCTTCTCAAACCCGTCCCGAAGATCGACATGAGTTGCTATGCGGAGCCCAGCCACGCCGAGCCCGACTACTCCCACGACTTCCGCTTCTTGTCACTCATCGACGCTCTCGTCCCCTGCCTCCAGCCCACCAAAACCTCATGGAAACCGCAGAGGCTCAACCACATGGGCGGTCTGGGATTCGGCGTCTCCGGCAGCAACGCTCGAGGCGATGACATGAGCGCCGACAAGCCGCCTTTCACCCCCTTCAGCATCCACAGTTCAGACAACCAATATGACGAGGGAATGTACAACTCGGAACTGGGAAGCATCTACTGAAAAACTGACAAAAAAACTTCAATGTAGTTTAAAAGCATTTATTTTACCCAACTATTCAACTACAGTGAAACTTCCTTATCACGGATTCTCAAGGGTAAAATAAAAGAATCCGGTCTACAGCTGTAATAGTTCCCGACGAGAATACGATCCCATTGAATTGTATAACTACGACACGCCTCATGGTCCTTTGTAGGAAATTGATGAATTGATCTTTTGAGACAGAACTTCTTTAAGGGATTGCCTTTACTAATTTTCCAATAGAATATAATAGTATATATACAATCCAACAATCCATATAGGAATACAATAGATTAAAAATTAATTAGCGAACAAAATAGCATGACATAATAGTACGTGCATGTACTCATACAAACTATACGATTTAATAACTATACTCGTCAAAAATAATATTGGCGGCTGGCGGTAATGTAAGATCCTCGCCTCGATTGTTTTAACTTGTTATACATGGTAAAAAAATGAAATCACACAAACGTGTATCATATAATCATATTTATTTGGATAGGTACTGTTTTAAATAACAGTCAAGTAAACGATCAAATCAGCCAGCTAGTCTGGACAGGTCTGGACTAGCCAGGTCGAATTTACATGGCCGAAAAGTCGAGTCTGACTAGGCTAGAGCAGCACTGAATGTCGCCTGATATTTCCGCCTTTCACCTTTAAAACACCGCCGAGCCGACAGTGTTGATTACAAAATTTAGTCGGTGAAAAACCCCGAAGCCCACAGCTGATGCATTGGATGCAGGTTTTGGGTCAATTGTAAGTTTCAAGCTTACTCGAGCTCAAATCTGTGACACCCTTTAAACCACAATTGTGGTTAGCTTGCGTTAAAATCAATCCGGTACAGCCGCTGCAATCCGCTTAACTACTCAGTATTCAGCCAGCAGTCCGGTGTACTTAACATAGCTATAGTCTCCGGGGGAACGATATTCTGATCCGGTCTACTGCAGTCCGGTTTAGTCCGGTATAACGAAGTTTCACTGTATTTAGTATTGAACCCTGATTAAGTTAAGGTTTGCTGCTTACATTGAGGCGCGATGTAAGTCTCATCACACAAGTGTATCATACGATTACAATCATTAACTTTACTACCTAATAAAAGAAATATTACATTTAAATCCTGCCCTGTAGAGTGGTCGTCTATTCTGTCGTCTGCTAAAAAAGTTACAAGCCAACTTGCCAAAACCTTACAAACGGCACTTGTCCAGAATTTGTTTTAAGAGTTCTGCTCACTTTGGAAATTCCGTCTAAATACTTGCTCATCTACTTCATTACATTGACAAAAGAAATGCAGACAGGCGTATTTATTTTGGACATTTCGTGTAACTAATTACTTTGTTTTCGGATTCGGATTAATTAGCAAACGGAAAGAGTGCGTCCCTACGGACTGGCGGGTTGTGTTGTGTGTCTTTGGTTGTAGTTTGCGAAGGGCGCGTCTCATTGGTTTCTCCTTCTGGCGGCAAAGTTTGAAATTCAGTTCCAATATCAACTCAAGGCAAATAGGCGAAGGCTGTGGACTGGAATTGCCTGGAAATAATATTGGAATAAGGGTCCTTGGAATTTGGAATTTGTGCTTTTGTGCACACAACATGAAGCAAACTTTTAAACTGCCCAATTGTCAGTGCCTTGATGTTGTGGATTTAATTTGTATTTAAAGTGCACTTAGCAGTTTGTTGACCTCCTCCATTAGTCGTTTGACCTTTGTCTTGTCTTCCAGCCAAGTCGTCCAAGTCCATGTCCATGCTGAAAATAAGTTGTCAGGAACAGGACATTGGAATTGGAGTGGGAATGAACGCTTACGCCTCACATTTCACATCTTTTTCGGGTAACTCAGTATTAATTTCATAATTAATATTAACTAATCATTGTAATTATTATGTTTCATTGTCAGATTGATCCTACACTCCTGCATTAGTTTGAAATTTAATTAAGACTTATAATAATGTCGGTGTTGGGTTTTCAATTTTTCGATTCAAAATAAGTAAGTCGTTCGATCGTAGTTGTGTGAGAATAATAGTAAGTAGTTAAGTAGCGCAGTGTGTACACTTATCTGTGCTCAATAAAGTGTAAATTATTTTTGTATCTTGTTCACAGATTCAGAGTTGGGTAGTGATAGTGACTGCGGAGGAGAGCAGGGCTCAGAAGTTGAAGATTCGGATGAAGAACCTGATGAGGACGAAGAAGAGTCGGATGGGTCCAGTACACAGGCCTTGATTGATCATGTCGAGTCCTCATTTCTCATTTTGTTGGATCAAACGGTAGAGCAAGTCGAGAAGAACCATGATAAGCATCAGCAAATCAAAATTCCTTCCGTCAAAGTGTCCACGAAAGAAAGTCGAGATGAAGAAACTCAAACTGATGCCACATCTGCAACGGTACTTAAATACGCAAAATAATCAATCCTGTAACTAACTTCAACCGTAAACATTGTATAACAACAAATCGTCGTTGGGAATGCCATGGGCTGTGCTTGTACCATGTGTGAATACTAGTAACTTACTTAAGTACATGTGTATCCCTTTAAAAATTCTTTGTAATTCACTCTTTTTAATGCTAAAATCGGTGTATACGGTAGAGCTAGTAGAAGCACTTCGTGTTTACTTTCAAAAACCTTCACTAATTGTCATGTATTGCGGTGAAGATAAAATGTATATAGCGTGTGGTACTTTGAATGGGCAGTACAGCTAATTCGAAGCTACAATAATTTCATGATTATTCTTTAATTCATTTTATTTATGCTTGGTATCCTATAGGAACATGAACACGTTGCTGCAACTGCCATCCCTACCGAAAAAGATGCCGATTTACGGGATGAAATCGCTTCACTCCGCCTTGCTAGGGAAACTCTTGTAAATCAGAAGAAAGAAGTTGCAGACCGTGTTAAGCAAGTAAGTGAATTTATCTAGGTAATAAGTTTGGTGTGAAATTGTCAATTTAGTTCGGTTATTCGGTTTACTGATGAGAAATTGGTTTAATTTTGTAGGGAGCATCTGTAGATCATCAGGCAGATGAGAAAAAAGTCTATGAATATGAAGAAGCTATAGAGGCCATTGATTTTGTAATTGAATTTAAGAATGAATTAATTTGTGGGACTGAGTTTTATCTCTCCAATTGTCTCGCACCTGGACGTGTAAGTGTTTAAGTTATTGTTAGTAATTTGTTGTGATTTTAGTGTCGTATGTCATATGTTGTTTTGAAATAGGGTGTTATTTCAAAAGCTTATAAATGTTAAATAAAATGTACCGTTTATGTGCGCAGAATGAAGCGGATCTTGTGACACGGTTGACCAACTTAACAACGCTAGACTTACAAAGACTCCTTTGGAAATATTTTTCAAAAGTTGTCGAGATCCGTTATAGCTCGAAGCGTCTAGAGAAACAAATTGAAGAACTAGAGGTGATTACAAATAAGCTTAGAATTAGTAGTTATATAAGCTTACAATTATTAGTTATTCCGTTCTACATTATGGTTAGCAGATTGTTCCTAGGTAGCATCACTTTAAGCACAGAGGAGTTGCTTCAGATTTGAGTATCTGTTACTTGAAGGTGTAATTGTTTGCAACTTTCTTTCTGTCACCTTTTATTCAGTGCCACTGCGAAAAGATGGAGATAAATTTAACACGGAACCAAAAACACTTAAAGGACATGCAAACTGGATATGATTCTGTAAGCTATTTCCATTTAATTCGTAATTTTTTATTAATTTTATTTTAATTAAAGTGACCAGCATCAGAAACGATCTTAAAAGTAAACACACTAATAACTGACTTCTGCTTTACCTGTCACCTTTCAGCGTATTAAGCTCATCATAGGGTTGTACAGTAAAGATCCTAACTCTGCCCTGGACGAATATTTACATAGCTTAGAAAATAAATTAGCAACTGCCTTAAAGAAACAGTATGACTTGGAAAGATCCCTTACTGAACTTCTCGTCCGACATGGCTATCTTTTAAATGGAACAGGTACCTGCATAATTGTGTTGTTGAACTTTAAATCAGCAGTTTTGTTTAATATGTGGTATTGTGAAATGGAAACGGTTGCTTGGAAATAGTCGGAATATCGACCAAAGCAACTAATAAAGTGCGTCTTCATTTGTATAGACTACGACGTTAAGCAAATTGTGAAGATGCTGGGAATCGACACAGTTCAAATGGGCCTTAATTGGAGGCCAGAGGAGAAGCCTAAGAAAAAATCGGAACACCAGAACCTGGGTCATAGCCCTTACCATGGAAGTAGTGCTGGGTATGGTGGGGGAGCTAGTGCAGGTGATTGTTTATTAAGACAATTTTATTGTCGACGTGCAAGTTCCATCCTTTGCGGTTATTTTGTATTATTTAAACTATTAGTTTATAGATAGGGCAATTCCTGGAAATCAGCAGAGGCATATAAAGAAATGTTTTACGTTCCAGCCAGGACATCCTTTATAACGAAAACGTAGAAAATTTGTTTTGAGTTATTTATCGAATCTCTTAATTTTGATTGAAGCTAGATTTTGTTAAGTCATCTCGGCATGCGGCAGTTTGGTTTTAAAGATTTTCTTTCTTTTGATAGCGTATATTCGAACTGCAGATTTTAAAAGTTATATTTTTTTTAAATAATTCGTTGGTATTGAAAGTGAATTAAGGTGAGTGGGTAGGTATATATAATTATCTAAAGTTTGGAATTTCTGGTTATTTACTTACTACAATTCGGGTCTTGTGGATTACAATTCTCTTTTTATTTATTGTCAAGCTTTCGATCACGAGCTGTGATCTTCCAGGACCTTATCTATACTAACATTAAAATATGTGGATGAAAAGAATTGAAATTTCAAATTAGAATGTTTGTTCGTAATCAGGTGGTGCTGGGACGAGTAGCAGCGGAATTCCCCTCAACATCCGTTTGGCCTTAGAGTCTGGGATGGGAAGTCAAGGAATGAGTCGACGAATGCGGGAGGCCTACGTTCATCGACGTCAACCTCCTCACCGTAGCCATCATCACTACACCAATCATCACCGAGACAGGGATCGTGACCGGGACTTGGGAGTTCTCGAGGCTCCTGAATTGCATCATCCACCCCAACCACCCCCTCCTGAAGTCCGGCGGAAGAAACAGAAGATCATTATTCAACCACGTTCCAACACTCCCGAGCCATCCTGAATGTACAACTATTTGTCCTTTCTGAACTTTAATTCTGACTTTTCGTCTTTATTTTTTACATCGCATCACCATCCCACCATTGACCCAGCATCGGTCTACGAACTAACATGCCAGCGGCCACATCTCACTTTTCGACATTTACTACTTTGTAGTATAATAACTAGTGACTAACAATGTTCCAATTTATTACCTATTTATTTTTATTACCACTGAGAGCCTTACACATATTACTTCATACAAATTGGGACGACTGTGACGAAACTCAAAATGGGTTGCTAATTTACTTTATCAAACAGTGCAAACTATGCTATTGACATTTTAAATTAATTAGTTATGTGAAAATTAGTTTAACTGAGTGTTCAACAGAGCATTTATGTTTTTCAAACAATAAGATATCTGAATCTCCAATAAGTTATTGTTCTTGAATGACGTACTGATTGCAGGACGATTTTGCCCACTACCACTGCCCTTACTCGTATATGTTACTCTCACTCCGAGTATGAAGTGCGTACCGACATACGGAAGAAAGAAGTTACGTTTGTAAACATCTACATTTGACATTTGTAAACACTCAGCTACGCATTTTACGTGAGAGTCGTTTGAATTTACGAGTTATGAACCAAAAGCAAACCAATCTATGGTCTAACTATAGTAAGTACACTCTACCAAAATTTATTTGGAACCCATCATTTATGCGAAAAAGTGAGTCCATTTATAATAGTTCAAAACTGATCAGTATGATGGATGATGAGGTTCACACTGAGCCCGTGTTAATTCCCTATCCTGAGAGAAAGCCGAACTTTATTAACAAAACAAAGTCATAAGTGTCCTCCAATGAGGATAGCCCAACGGACTCGTATAAGAATCAGATTTGTTTACACAAAAGTTTATGTTTGGAATACATACGTCACAAATAATTCTTTTTTTGAAGCAAAATGCAACTAATTACTCGGAATACTCGAGAACAAATGGTGAATGCATACTTGGGCTGATTTCTTGAGCACTGTAATCACGATATCTTCTATCATCAGCGACGGTGGAATTCCCTGATTCTTCATAAAATCAAGAAAAAGTTTTGTAGTGGTTCCTCTTGCGCCAATGTACAGATCAATAACCATGATTTCATCCAGACCCAGTTTGTCCTTAAAATGCGGTATGCAAGGATCATAAATTGCTTTTTTCTCCAAATGAACACTCTCAGGTTGGTTAAAATATCTTGCTCCATTCGAACCGTTGGGTCCTGAATTAAACCTTTTTTGTTCAGGAGTTTATATGCAATGATATCTACTCGTCTTGATGAGCTCTTACTGCAGCTTGATTCTGATGCGACACCAAAATAAATCTGTCTGGAACCAATAACTATAATGTGTTCTTATTAAAAATAAACTCATCATAGTGATGGGTATTTAACTATTATTAATGGGCTCATTTTTTTATCTAGTGTTCCAGATATGTTCCTTTGGTACAGTGCACTTACTGCAGGGCCATTACTTGTATAAGTGTCAACAGTTGACTTACACAATACTTCACTTTGTTCTGTTTTATAACAATCATGAGCCCCAGTATTTATTTAGCTGCGTTCTTTTACAAAGATTTATGACCAAACATGTTTCGGTGTATATGTATTACTGTTTTGAAAATTGCCCGAATTATTTGTCCTCATATGATACACCTATGTATGGGGTGCATTAGAAGGAAGTATATGAAAGTATTAAAAAGTTAAAGAAATGAGTAAATGAGAAAATTAATCTCAAATTGATTCTTCAGTGACGTGTTAATAAATCCATTCATCTTTTTTTTTGCATTATAAAGCGCAGAAATAATTATTTTTGTAGTCAGTCTGTTACTCAAATCGTTTATCGTGATAAAAAAGTACAAGTTTTACTTTATTTTGTTCACAACAATAATTTTGCAATCCAATTAACTAGAAGTAATAATGGATTTGTAACATGTTTCATCTTAGTGTTGTTGGTATCATATTATAGACATGTCTATGGGTTAATTGCTGTCTGCCGTGGGAACGCACTTCTATAAATTAATGATCAATGAATTACAAATAAGTACTTGCGTGCCTCCGTACTTGTGTACCGATATACTTATCAAGAATTTAGGAAAAAGAAGCCTCAGAAGTCTGTACATATTACTGTCTAATCCATATCTACCGACATCCCATGAATACTTACCTGCCTTGCTAATGCTGACAAATGGATGCAGATTGCAGATCCTCTTGACCGGAAAGCGATTCATATTTTTCGTTTTTTTCCAATGACAGGAATTTAAAATTTAAAAATCCAAGTATTTCTCTGAATATATCCCTACTTGCAGGGATTTTTGGCTGAGCTGCATCCAATTTTTCTACTCAGTTGATGGTTATTGACGGGAATGTGGACTTTGAAGAGTTTCCCTTGAGGCATGCAGATGCAGAGTTGATACTGAGATTCCCTTTTGCCTAGAGTGGCGTATGTGTAAGACTTGCGGGTGACGCCGTCCTCTTTAACAAGTGGTAAGGCATTGACATCCAGAAGTAGCCCTTCTTTCCCAACTAGAATCAAGTTTCCGTTAACGCTCTGCAATATAACATCACACAATTGAAAAAAACGAATCCAAAATTATCAGCTCCATGATAATACTTGATCTGAGTAATGACAGCAGACTGACCTTCAAGAAAATGTCCTGATCAGCAGCAAATACAATTTGCTTCCCACTCATGTGCGTTCCTTCGCTCCCCATCAAGTAAGCAAATGTGGTGGATCGGATGTTGAGAGTTGCATTGATGGCGGAAGTAATTCGATTTGCTTTTGCAATGCGAACGTCCAGGCTTTTGATCCCTTTGGGCAAGCCAAGTGTGGGAGTGTTCGTGGAGAAAACTTGCTTTCCGTTTCTGCTCAGCACCTGGAACTCGGACACCTGTGTGATGTTGATTATGTTCCGCTCAATGGAGAAGGAGGGCTGATTTCCCGAAGAAATGCCAAATTTCAAGTCTCCGTCTTCCCCTGAAAACTCCACTGGCTCGTTGGAAAGACCCTCCAGGATCCCGTCCTTCTTCAGGATGTCGTCCAAATCCACGAAGCCGTAGAACTTGAGGAATTTCGGCAGAAACTGTCAAAGGAAAAGGATCATCAGGGCATGGACTCGGCACTCTCAATACTCCACCTAATACCTTCCACCCAAGTCGTTTTGACATAAGTTACATAATATATTTTTTAAACGCCTAATCCTGACCCACTCACACTTTTTCAAAGGGGGTAAAAATGATTATTAGCCTTTCCTAAACCATGCAAATATGTTATTTACACTTGTTCAACCAGACGTAGAGCATAGGTTTTGTACTTGGAAAACATATTTACAAGTGTTACTTGAAGCGTTCTAAAGGGATCTGAGTACTACGACGTAGTCAAATCAGCATTTTTGAACAACTATGTCACTGCAGAACCACTTTAAAAATGAATTATCTACAGACCCAAACTGAAAGCAGTATCTACAATTTCAAGCAACTATTTCAGGGACTGTACTCAGCCTCGTTCGTCGGCAAACTTTTTAGAGACCTGCTTGAAGGTTTTCAAAAGACATGGGTTCAATTAACAAGTGGTACTTTTACAAAGTGAAATGGAAAAATGGGATTTATAGTTTTTGAAAAGATAAAAAATTGAAAGAGGATTGTTGGGGTGTATGCGTGAGTGTGGGGGGCAAATACTGAGAATAGGGAAATTGCGTCTTGTGCCTACCTCCACACTTTCCATTCCAGCTCCCAGCCGAAGCACTCCGAAGATGGTAAAAGTAAGCAAGGCATTGACAGTGGCCAGAATGACGAGGATGGCCAAAAGGATCCAAAATGCGGTTGATTCCCCGGAGTACTTGGCCAGAGAGTGGGTCACGCCACCATCCGACACATAATTCGGGTGACTGCAGAGTGAACTTTGGCCCAATTTATTTTTCCCGGAAACTCCCAGGCTATCCTTGCACCCTGAGTTCAACAAGGGCGAATCCTGCTGATTGTACTCGGCTCTCTGTTGAATCTGTCTTTTGATTAAAGTTTGCTCTCGCAGTGACAGACTTCTGAAGGAGTCGTAGGCCAAGTCCGGGATGGGAGAGGAGCGGAGACTGGATATTGTCGATGACATCACAATCAAAAGTCCTTTCCAAATGATTATTTTTTCCGAACAGGAAGAAAAGGCCCCTTTTTTGATGATCTTACTTCGAAAGGGGTGCAGTTCACATGAAATATTCACTGCCTCAAGAACTCTGTTTGTGGATAGGTGACTCTATTGATTTTATCCCGACCCGGGTATAAACATTCCGACGTTGCCCGAAGAGCCCGAACTTATTCAAGCCTCGTGCGTCGACCCCTCCTACTGCACACTGCACTATACTGCTGCTCCTGTAACATTTTTTGTAATTCGCAATTCGGTCCGAGTATACATAGCAGAGGCCTTCTCAGAATGACGTCATAGAAATGTTTTTTTTTTACGAATATGCTGTTTTCCATTTTTTTTTCAAACGAACGTACAAACGTACATATAATATTTTGCAAGTTTTGAAAAAGTAATTCTACTGTTTCGTGTGTTTTTAAAAACCAAATGTAATGCTTCGCCCTTTTTCCAAACGAAAAGGTATCATGATCTGCTTTTTCTGAAAAGGCAATTACCACGTATTTGCATTTTTAAAACCTTATTTTCATTGTTTGCATTATATGGAATGGATGTGTTTCGCAAATTTAAACCGCATGGCTCCCAGCTGAATACTCGGTCGCTTCTCTACCTGTGCGAATGTAATGTGGTTCCTTCGTGGATGAAAACGCAAGAAAGTTACAACTACTCCGTGAGTGAGTGAGTCTTTACTGTAAACAATGTGAAAAGAGAATGGAGAAATTGAAGAATAAAAAATGCAGTCTGATTACGAAGTGAATGGGAATAAATTGGAGGGTGGAAGGCCTGTGGAAGTATTCTTGAAATTGTACAATTCTCTTTACTCTTCAGTCACATAAGAGTAACAATAAAATATTTTTGTCAATATTTAAAATGTAAAATATGAAACACAAACAAACAACATTAACATAATATGTAGGTATAATTATTATACATGTATACTTTATATTATTTTATATAGTAGTCATAGTACAGTGTAGTATTATATTAGCTTTATAGATATTTTTATATTCAAGTACTCTATGTATATTGTATTATGTAAATATTAATATGTAGACATTATATTCATAGTCAATACCATACACGTAATCAACCTAGAATTATGTGTGTACTACCTAGCACTAAAGTACGTACATTCTCTACAAGTAGCTTAGAGCAGTAATTAATTTTTCTTTTACGAGTTCTCCAATTACGCTCCCTACAGTACACAGAGTTCATGTGTAGCTGATGTGGAAAACCTTCTACATTGAATCGAACCAAAGTTGTCCAATTAGTACGCAATTAACTTGACATTCATAGGTACATTACACACTACTTTATTTTATTCAATTATACATAATTTTAAATACTAGCTTTCATTAAAATGTAAAATAAACTAATTCACAACAATATTAATTATAGCATCAAGTGTCCTTGTAGAAAAGTTTCGTAATCGTAATCGCGTCATCAATTATTAAGTCTGTTCAGAACTTCAAACTTACTTCTGCTAGCATCTTTACACACAATATTTGTCTTACTATGTGCCTCCGCACTTTCCTACTGAAAATTGAGCTTGGTGGTTGGTTGTTGGTTTGAATTGATTTTGTTTTGGTATTGAGTTGAACGTGAACGTGACCGTACCGAATACAGACAGTGGATAGGAAAGAATGAAAATGAAATTGTGAATTGCAAGTTACTCCAATTTAGAAAATAAAATTCAAATGCACTAATTACAGTTATTATTCTATTCATGAATACATATTAGGCATGTGAAGGTAATTCTAGTAGCAAGTTGCAGTAATGATGACTGGTGACGGTGGTAGTTGTGGTGGGTGAGTGCGGGGAATTTAATTAATAGAACAATTTTTATATTTGGTTTAATATAATTATTACTAGTAACTTGAGAGGTGGAAGGTCAGTAGTCATTTGTGGTTAGCTACCTTCATACAGGCATTTAATGTCTAGTGTCCATTATTACTTGCTTTCACTTCCATGCTAATTTGCGTGTCGTCATGTACTTAAAATGGACTGAATTAATTAAAACAGTTAATGCTTCAGCTCCACGTATACTTATATAGTTTTGGATATATAGAATAAGTTGCATGAATGGAGTATATTAAGCTGTGTCATGTTCCATGTCGTCATTGTAAAGTACGTTTTAGAGGAGATTTCTAGAAATCGACTTTGGTCGCTGGTCACATGTTGTCAAAGCTGAAACTTATTTTAGATATTTTCCAATTCGTATTGATTAAAGCCTAGTTGATTAAAGTCCAGTAACTACAATTAGAACGACTACTAATTTTTGTCGGCACTTTCGTACTTGCCGATTTCTCCATTAAAATTTTAAACAATCTCTCATAAAATTTACTTTTCATTTCGAATTTAAAATTTTCGATTTTGCATCTAATTTTTAGAATACTAAATCGTCTTTTCGTGACACTTAACACTCGCACTCGTAAATGTAATGTGATCGTGATAGTAATTCGTAAGAATTTTTCTAGTCGTAACAATGTAATAATTAGTAAGACATACAAACTACTGTACAAAATAGATATTGGAAAAAGGTTTAACCATGTAACGTACACGTAGGTAAGCATTTTTCTTTACAATATATTTATGTGTATCGTTTTCGTATTTTTCAAGTCAGTATTCCTTCATTTCGTATTAAAGTTATTAAGAACAGCTATTAGTACGCAGGTAGTAAAGTATTTACAAGGGGGACACAGGAGTCCTGTAAAATCGGAAATGGCTCTAAATTTTAATTAATTATATAGCATGCTTAGGTATTTGATTTTTATAGTAATGGAATAATAGTTATAGGTATGTACTTACATTATCTTATAGATATTTTACGCATGGATATAATAAGCAAGTATATATTTATATGCTACATATATTTCGTTTGTATAGTATTTTGATAGTGGAAATCGTTAAACTGTTGTTTGTTGATTGGGTGGAAATTGGAAGCTGAAATATCTGAGTTAGTTGCCATTATTCCTTTAAATAATTCGTTTGCTTTACGTACAATAAATAAAAATATATCCTAGTACAGTTGCACACAGTATGACGGAACGATACGCTGACAGAGACAATAGAAAACAAACTTGACGTTTGTAATTATTTTGGCAAATACACGGGATTGGCTACTACGTGTATGTACAGCCGGGTATAAAATATATAAGTATATAAATTAATAATATTTTTTACGTTATATTACATATTCAAAGTATAGGCAATAAAGAGTTGGATTTTCTTTTCGGTTAAGTTAAACATTCGATGAAATAATTAAAATAATAGTTACCAAGTGTAATACGATAATAATAATGATTGTATAAAAATTGTTGAACAACTCCGGAGGAACAAATCACCGTCACACGCCAGAATCCAACGCACCCAACTTGCCCCCTTTCAAGATAATTAAATTACAATTTAATAAAGTACTACAACTGCAATTCTGTAACTATTTTAAAGGGAGGCAGAGGGAGTTGGTCTGCGTATGAAATGAACAAGAGGTTTAATTATCTAATAAACCTAGAATTAAAAATATTTATGATAATTAAGGTAATTATTTTTATTTGTTAGTATATTAAGTACTTCACTAACTAATTCTCACTTCTTCTATTTCCTGCCTCCTTTTACTTTCTCCTGTGTTAATCACCTTTGTTAAAATCAACCAAGGTGAAACTCTGCCTGTAGTTTACTTTGTAGCTAATTCAATTAAGTCGTAATTAATTGAAAGGATAAAAAGTATTTCACTAATTTACTTTAAAAACATTTTAACTGTTGGTGTGCAATTGTGTAAGCTGTGAATTCCTTTGTCTCTTTTCGGGAGGTTTTTGGTGGGTGCGAACTTGCAAAAACATTCCATTTCTTCTTACAACATAAAAAACAAAAACACTTCCATACACTAGACAATCATGAAACCAAACTTGGTAATTTCTACCTCGCTTAATACATGTAAAAATTAAAACATACAACTAAAAATATTGTGACGATTGACAATTCAAACCAGAACCAGTAACCAGCCAAACTTTAAAAAAAATAATTCAAAACTTAGGTATTCAAATCAAACAAACCTAACCTACCTAATGCCTACAAACATAATAGAGCTCTGTTTCATAATATATACTAATATACTCATCATCCTAAATCCATAATTATTGTAAAAAAGCTGTAAAACTGAATTAAATATTATTATGTGTCGAACATAATTGCAATATTTCAATTCTCAATAGGTTTTCTTTTTCTCCATCCACCGCACAATAATGATGACACAGTTAAGTAATAGTTATGCATATAAGTATTTGGATTGATCTATAGTAGTAACAATAGTTGTACCTTTGAAGGTTTGAAAGGATACTAATGAATTAATAATTATTCTAATAAATAAAATGTTACTATTCTGATAGGAAAAGGAATGCCAGCGGAATAAAATATTAAAAATATTCAATATTTTGATTTTCAATACATTCAAAATTCAAATCTTTCGATTACTCCCCTACTGTCTTTCCATGATATATTATATATATATATATATATATATTCAACCTCTGACCGTCGCTTTGAATATGTCTGTGCACACACAGTATCATGTAACACATTGTAAAAAGCAATTCTTATTCCTAATGAACAGTAATTAAGTAAATTACCATTGTTCTTATATTTTGTGTTTGTAATCGCAATCTTTTCTTTTTGTTTCTCTGCCTCCAATCTTAAAACTATAATAAACTATTAATAAGAATAAGCATAATACACATTTAAGCAATTATACCCAATTACAATACAATAATTAAATGTACTTATACCTATCTAAAAAATAATTACGCAAATATCAAATCTAATAACCAATACTTAAAAACTCAATTTCCATTCGCTCCTTTTTTCCAATCAGCTGAAAAACAAAATCAAAAACAAATCCTGTCACTTGTTTGATTATTTTTTCTTGGTTTTGTTTCGTGCTCCGCGCTTCAGCCGTTGAATTAGCGCTAAATTGTATTTACGTCCCAGTTTCCAACACTTTCAATTGTTGTTTCCATCGTTCGTACATACACTGAATGTAAGGAATCATAATTATACATATTGTAGAGGTATATTATTTAATCACAATCACACTACATCTTTACCACCCACGTAAATACGTTCACGATTAATACACGGACAATCTCTAATAAAATTCTTCGTTCAATTTTATAAAGCCTTTTTTCTTCTTTTCCAGCCGTGAAGTAAATCGTAATTTCGTAATTGCCTTCTCAGTAGTATATAAAACAAACTTGAAATCTTGATGTTTACGTTGGTTCTGGTGTTCCGGGGGTTTTTATTTGTAGTTTTTCAACTTCTAATTTTGTTGACAGTATCACGAGCACAGGAGAAAAACCCAAGGAAAGAAAATAACTTGACTCCTTCTTTTAGCTTTTGCAACTCCATTTTTATGGGGTATATTGAGTGGGGATGGGGCGGTATTTTCATAGGGCGGCGAGGGAGAGATTTACAAACATAAATCACACAAACTGAACTGTCACTGTAGACGCAGTACATCCATACATAAGTTTTTGTTAATTTATTATATAGTTTATTTAAATTTGAATATTCTTAGTAATTTCCCACTGATTTCCGTTTTGATTCTTTTGATGACAGTATTAAATCAAGTTTGTTGGGGAAATAGAAATGGAATGGCAGGGATTTAAATGTAAAATTTTAAACCCATGAATCTCCGGCAGGTTGATGTGATAAATTATCGACAGAGACTGAATTGGAATTGTCTGGCCAATGGGAGTGCGGCTCACCAGATGGACTGCCACTGTAGCCACCATAAACCCTGGAATTCCCTTCAAAATGACGATTCTTCTTCTTTTCACGATTTACTTGAGCATACAATGGCTCTCCTGGTTTCACCTGAAATAATCAAAAGTTACAATTAAGTCGGTTAAATATTATTACAACAATTATTATTAGTGTAGCTCACAATTCCCAGGAAGAGTAACTGAGTAAACTTAAACAATAATTAAAGTAATGAAGAGTGTTAACACATACTACGTAGGTATATACAGATCTAAGTTGTAATTTAATAATTTTGATTTAGTTAACTTCTAATTCTACTTTTGCTCTTGTAATAAATTAACCATACCGTACACTAATAGACCACTAATCGACACGTAATAATATGGAGTCTACAGGTAAAATCGTAAACTGAGGCAGGTACATATACATTTAAGTAATCGGTATATACACAAGTAACATCTAATATATACAACTTTCTTCGTCACGTTTTTTGTACAAATCTCTTTTGCTACAAAATGCTAAAATCTAACCATTCAAATAATTTGTTTAAGTGTATCTTCCAACACTACACAGGACCACATACAAAGTTACAGGAAAGGAGGAGACAGTCAATACAGAATACTTGACGTGTATCTTACAATTCAACCTTTTGCTCACAGTTGGCACTTTTATTCCAAATCCAAGGAAAATTAATCAACATTCTGTGAATTCTGTCTATTTTCTGCTGGCAGAACATGCCACAGGCACAGTCAGAAACGCAATGGCAGCAATTACAAAGAAACGAACAAGTGTTAACGATTCCTTTCACAATTACAACACAAAATACTATTAAACTGAAAAAAAACATGCATTTAAAAAAAAGGAAAGGCGTGCACTTTCGACCTTTGGGCAACATTTTTTATTCATTGCACTTTGCATTGCTTTGAAATATATTTTTAGTTAAATCATACGAAATGCATGCGACAAGGAGAACAAACAGCTGCAGACCCTGCCATGATATTTGGCAGATATACATACAATTATATTGTGTAGTGAACAGGCAGCGTACTATTAGTATAGCCGGTACACATACTGAGCTTTTAACAATCAAGCGAAAACATTTTTATCCACCAAGTTATAGACAACTTTAGTTTTTGAGAAGGTGTGAAGAGATGTTGGCAAGCATTTTTTAATTGTGTTTAAAAAATAAAACAAAAGTCTTATAATTAAATAGGGCAGCAGGCAGGAGTAGTAGTGGGAAGCATAATATTTGTAACTGATAAAGTAATAGACATAATTGTACTTGATAAATGAATAAAAATAAAATATGTATTGTGATGAAGTGAGTGATAATGAAAAGATTAAAAGATGGAGAACCCACCAGGTGAGGTTACTGTCCAGGCTACGCCAAAAAAGAGTCACCAAACAAACAAAGATACACCTCATTTAATTAAATCACACCATTTACCATATTGTACCACAATAATATGTATATATGTATATGTAGACTAGTATTACTCTACACCCTACGCGAACTACGCATGTACTTAATGCTAAAGTTATGATGATTTAATACGCACTAAGGTACACTCCATTTACATTGCATTGCATTCTATCCAACATGTCAGCGTCAATCTCTATTTTTTCCAATTTTCAACATAGTATTGTGTTGTCCTTTTATTTCCCCATTGCCTTCCTTCTTTTTATATTACGCCTACCTTACCACAGAATGAAATACACAAAAAAGCTCATAAGTGCTTGTTCATATTCCAATTCATCCTTCAAATCCCTTCCACGTCAAAATCAAAATCGAAATTTATGTCATCGTATCCTCAAGAAGTACAGGAGTCTATTTTAAAACCATTTGCCTGCGTTGTTACATTGACAGCAACGAGGACTTTTGAACCCCAGCTAATTGCACACTATCAACTACAACATCATCACTTTCCCACAAAGAGAAACTGGCAAATATTTTAATATCATTACGTACAGGGAAACAAATTCAAGAATAAGTCGCGTTTTAACACAAGTGGCATGGAAGTCTGCTGTTTTTCAATGTAAGTATGTAGATCTAATCTTCGCCCAGTCAAATGGCGGTAAATATGACGTTTTGCCGTAGTCGTATTCGTAAAACGTAATATTTGGCCTTCTAGGAAGTAGATAATAGGAGTTGGCCTATCTGCATAGCAGCACTCACAACATTTGTTTATCTTGTGACAGTATCTGTTTAAAATAGGCTCTAAACTTTGAGGATGCGTAGCGGAAGATCTGCATTTTACTGCCTATAGTCGATTGGGATTTCTTATTGCAACTGCCATTGTCATTCCTACAGCCAGCGCCATTACTCTCCCGTAAACGGAGACGAGCGTTTATTTTACATAATTTATGCGTGGAGCGTCGGAGGAGCAAGGGAAAGGAAAGTGCAGAAAAGAAAGGATTCCCTTCCCCATCCATCCACGCTGTCTCCTCATCTCCTGCTGCACGAGATAATATAATATAATCGAAATGGAATAAGCAAAGAAAGAAGCATATCCATCTCGGAGTGACGTAAGAATTTTGAGCGAAAATTCCGAGACGCTGGAATTTCCCTTCTGGCTCACTGCCAGACAAACACTTGACTTCCAGCTCCCAATTTCATTTCCAACATCAACCCAACGCAGTCAACGCACACATATCCCATTCAAATCCACACAAAATTACATAATCCCATCGCCTTCCCATTTACCATACATACTAGTAGGGACATGACGAGCGTATAGGGGCCTTTTACATATTAGGCCACAGCAAACTGGCTTATTCGTCGGACTGCATATTCCTCTCTGAAAACAAGTACGTCAACAACACACGTACCTACGTTCAACTTTTTGAAAAAATGTAAATGCATAGGTAGGTCTGATTTAATGAAAGTAATCTACAATTTTTGAAAAGAGCATGTTTTGCCTTTTTAAAACTTGAAAATATTGGTTTGTGGTTCTGAAAGATTCGCTCCATCAACAATAAATTGCCTGACGTAATAATTAAAAGGCCCCTATCTGGATCCATATCCGCTATACTGGGTTCGGTATTCGCTTCTCTCTCGTGTAATCCATCTAATAATAAGACATGAGACTAGAATGAGCTTTTGTTCAAAGTGTACAAACAAGACGACTAAAGACTTCTCATTGCGAGATGGGCTCTTAATCACACTTGTACGCTTTCCACTCAAATTGTTTTTTTTCCTTTTTACAAACTCCCAACTCTTTCCTTGAATTTCTTTACGGCCTCCGCTTTCATGTCCACATACTGCATACTTTATATAGCTTTCCTTCCTTTTCTTTTTCATTTTATTCATTTAGTTCCACACGCAAAAATCTAAAATATCTCTAGATAGGTAAGCAGGCATAGCTTTTAGCTATTCATTTTTTGTACCTATTTTTTCCCTCCTTTTCTCTCTCGTAGACTGCCATTATCATTACAGGATTACCAGACTCACAGCCTCATTAATTGAACCTCATTCATAATTTAAACATTAAAATGACTAATGTTGCGCTTCTTGCTTTTACTTTCCCTCTCCATATCTCAACTCGGTCCTATCTAAAAAACAAATCTACTCCTGTCATGTCATGCAGTGGTCCATAATTATGCAAGGAGCCTGTTCATTATTATGTCATAGAATTGAAAAACTGTTGGAAAGTTAAAGGTCCATGGCTTAAACTCTCTGGAAAGTGTAAATACCTACCTATAACCTTTTCACCTTTTTTTTGAAAAGATCCAACTAATGTAAATACGCTTTAAAAACTAGTAAATGCCTATCTCGGCTCCCGTGAAACCCCGTAAATACTGAATTTGGCCGCTTTAAAAATGCAAATATAAATATACTTTTCACCGGTTTCACTGGTTTAAGAACGAAAGTGTAATCGTAATACTACTTTAACTCGGTCTCAGCGGAAATCGTAGGACGTGATATTTGCAAGGCCCCTAACGCGCAGATAACTGCCTACTAGGTCTATGTATTCCATCCCTGGTAATAATTTACAGTCCACATGTATACATGATAAAATATTATGCATTAGATATGAGTAACGTCTTGGAAACGAGCAATAATTTACTTGAAACGTTCCGACTAAAACTAATCACAACGCGAGCTAAGGAAAGAAGCTACAGACGCAGTAATGATTACATATTATATTTTATTAAACTCACAAGTCAAAGTACTAATAAGATGCTCGTCACTGGTTTTGGATCTGGTAAAGTGGTCTGGTTCTAGAGTATAGTTAATTGCAACATTACGATTATGACGATTATAATTATATACCCTTTCCATTCTGTCTGTCTACATTTACAGCTGAAAGGTACATACAGCGTTCACATGTTAATCGGTTTATTTTCTTAAATGGATCTCTTGAACGATGCTTACCGGCTGGTTTGGATACATTCGAAAGGCGCCAGGGGGTGGGGCATGTGAACCTCCATCAGGATAAGGCATATCCGCTAGTGGAACCTCTTCTCCCTGCAAATGCGAAATATTTTATCCAAATTAAATCCCTAATTACAAAATTAACACAACTAGGGCTAATTAAAAAATATATAATCCCCATTAAAAACAAATTTAGCCCAAGTATGATTGCACGAAACTGGAATCTATTCAAAGGGCAGAATTACAAAGACCTAATTTGCAAACGCTTTCCATACAAACAACATTTGCGATTTTGACACTGTTTTTTCAGATAATACTAAAAAACACATTTAGGTAGGGTTGTACATACTACTACTGGGAAATTTAAATATTCCTTTGATGCAATTTGGTGCACCACATTAGTTTTCCGTTCAAAGAAAAGCAAGTCGCCTTATTTATGCAAGAGTTTCATAAAATAAAATATTCAAGACATGGAAAACACACTATAGTTTTAAACAAAGGAGCAAGATAGTGCATATAATCAATGTATCTATTCTAATTAAACCAACACCCATTTGCCTAATTATATTTCGAAATCCACAAGCAAAATATTTGGAAAGATCTCGTCTCTTCTGTGACGCACCACATAACAGAAACGCCCGTTCAGGAGGGCAAGCGCCTTACCTGGGGATAGGAAGGTGGTGGGCTCTTTGGTACACTGTTATTGGCTCCACGTTGCATGGTTTTGTCTTCGTATCTCGTTCCACTTTGGCTCGCCATCGGTCGATTTAGTGTGCTGTTGGCATTCACCGGCGACCCGGCTGAACTCGGTTCCGTTCCACTTCCACCAGGTCCAGGACTCCCACCTCGACCACTTGTTCCTTTCGACACGAAATCCCCCTCCGTCCACCCACCCTTCTTGTACACTTCCCGCAATTCCTAAAGACAAATAATGTCATCATTAATTTCACACCAACGCTAGCTGTAAGCCAGATGCCCGGGGCGGCTATCTTTGCGTTTCACCTTCGGAGCACAAATACGAGGGATTACAATTGCACTATAAAGTACCGGAATGAAGGAAAGTCAAACTTTAATACAGTAAACAAATTTTACAGTGTCCTCCACTGATTATAGCTCACAAAACTTAGTAGACGTCAAATATTTTCGTGTCCCTTTTAATGCGTAATTTAAAAGGTTATATTAGTACTCACTTTACATAGCATGGGGAAGGTTGGCAATTACTCAGCCTGAACATACGTAGGTAATTCATTATTAAGATGAAAAATATGCTAACCTGATGCTGCCACATTGAGTATAAGACTTGCGAAGCAAACTTGACCACACGAGGAGAATAACGTCTCTTTTGCTGAGTCAGAAGGACGAGTCTCTCAACTCCTTCTGCCTCCATAAGAGATCTACGTAGACAACAAAAATAAATTATCATTACATCCACCTTTTAACAAATTCGCATAAACGTCAATCTAAAAATTTAAAGGTCGTCATGAACGAACCTGGAAAACTCTGCATTTTTCTTGATGACTTCATTAAGAGTTGCTAGAACAGCTGCTATTGTGTCATCCGAGGTCCCCTGATCATGTGGCCGTCCGGATGGCAGCTTTTGAACCAAATCTCTCATTGCGTACTTACCTATAAGAAACATACGTAAGATCATCTTTTCTGTACACATATTATAACATCACATAAATAATAATACCCATAATAATAGTCGTTTTCCTTTCTGTGTTCTACTATTATTAGATGGATCGATTTATATCTCATCATATTTCTCACAAGTGAAAGTGCCTCCATTTATAAATCGTGACTTAAGACGCAAAATGATAGTATGAGCGTTGAGTAAGTCCTGAAAGCAAAAAGATCTAACAACCCATAACATAATAAATGACACAATAGGATATTTTGGAATTTTCAAAAACAGGACTTTGAGCATAGGGATTCGAATCCCAAAAAAAATACCGAAGTACACGTTTAAGAACATGAGAGGTACAGGCTGTTTCCACATGAAAACCCTTGTTAAATATAATATGATGCAACTCTTAACATTTAAACTTTTCCGCAAATGCGTCACTCTGCTTCTCAGTTATCGGCACTCTTCTTTGCGACTTTGCTTTTATGATGAAATGGATAAGCGTCATTTTTGGTTTTCAGCCATGATATACATTTGGGATTCAGCCGTATGCAATAGTTCTGCATCGGTGGCAGATAGAGTAGGTAGTAGTAGTACCTATGAGTTCTTTATTGCGTTGGTCCAGCGCCAAGTTTCTGAGTGCAGTGGCCACGGCACAGACGACGCGATCCACTTCCATGCGAAGAAGCTCGACAAGTACAGGAAGTCCCTTCTCCTTCCGCACAGCCGCTCGAATCTCAATGCTCGGCTGCCAGTAACACGCCGCTAGGTTCTGAATCGCTCCCGCCGCCGCCTCCAGCGTCTCCGGATTAGAACAGTTTGACAGCAGAGCCAAGTACGCTTGAACCACCTGCACAAGCAAAACAAATCAAAATATTAGTCACACCAAACGCCAACCCACATTCTTGGCAAGGAAACCCACTCATCCGTGCAGTGGTACAGAGAATACATCACGTCACAAATAAAGACTTCTTGGGAACTGGGAAATCGGTTTTACCTGTTACAATGCCCTTGATAATATTACCCAACATATATTACGAAGAACGGTTTTTTAAGTGTCGTATACTTGAAGTGCAAAACAAAACATGATACAAGATTAACAGGCAAAGACGTAATATTAGAGCTCAAAATGGGTAAAGTGAGATAATAATTGTTGTCCAACGAGTAAAGCTGAGAAAGTTAGATCAAAAGAGAAAAACTTACAATCGATGTTGGCAAAAAAAAGACGAAGCATATGAGAACCAGCTTTAAATGTGCAAACCTTAATGTCTTTCAGAGAAAAATATAACAGAGATTACACAAAGTGGACAGCCTGCTATCCGATTCCCAAGAATGCTAATATCGCGACACTGAGATTTAAAACTTTGTTTCTGACAAAATACACGTACCTCAGGCTGCCATAAAAGTTCCATTCCTCGTATAGGCTCGTTTTTGTTTTGACTGGTACTTCGGGTGGGGCCACCTTGGGTGGTGCTGACTGGATGGCCATCTTTGGGTGACGACGTGGCCAGCGCAGCTTCCTTCTTCTTCTTATTGGCCCCAAAACATCCTAAATTCTCACTTTTCCCCTGAGTGGCTGCTGCTCGACTTTGGGCGGGTGGGGGATGCTTGTCGTAATTTGGATCTTCCACTTCTTGACATCGATAACTTAGATTTCGGAGGATGCACACACAGTTCTCAACACTTTTATCGTCAATGTCCGCACGGGAGAGAGCACAACGAACTACATGAAGTAGTGCTTCCACTAAACCTTCCGTCTCCCGCAACTTTTTCCGAGCGTACTCTCCTGCCGAACTTACATTTCTGCACAAACCAACCAAAATATACCATTTCACTTTCACATCTTAAGACCGCTCTCAGACTAAGACCGCTCCCCTCTCCAACAAATAACAAGTAAAACAATCAAATCAATCTTCATAGTATAGTTTACAGAACTACATACTTTCCAGCTTAAACATATCAATCGATAAAAAACGTGATTTCAAATAATTTGTCTTTTTGAAATTAAAAGTATTACAGAAATCAATTCAAAAGCATACTTCAGAAAACGGTCTTGTAGAAGAACAAAGCTTTAAACGAATTCGTCACTGTATATTTTACGTTATCGTGTATTACAAATAGATAACGTGTTGAGTTTATACTAGCATATAAATTGACAACAGTACAGTGTGAGTTAATTAATATATTCTGACCTTAAAACACCCGAAGCATTCTTAAAGACGGTTGACCAACAAGCATCTGGAACATGACTTGCGCTCGTTCCCCCACTCATATTATTTCGATCCCATCCGCTATGAGGAATTATTACTGCATTAACTAGAGGAAGTATTCCGTCGTCGATTATAGCTTTCTTCAACTCCTAACAAGTCAAAAACAAGTAACACAATTATTATTTATTTTTAAAACAGCACTAAATGAATTATAAGACTTATTTAAAGTTGTTTTACTTCGCAAGACGAGAGGTTCCACATGACTCCGGTGACCAGCTCTTTCACTTCATTGTCAGGGGATCGCTTCAAAAGTCTTACGAGGGCGGGAATTCCTCCTGCACTTTTGATTGCTTTCTTATTTTCGTCATTTTGTCTCCCATATGATAAATTTCTGCACAAAGCAAATTGAATTGGTGTTAACATTTTTTGCTCCAATGTTTGTTTGTGCCGGCAATTTCAATTAATGTTTTCGATTTAATGTTGGTGTGTAATTTTTAATCTACCTGAGAGCTCCACATGCATTGCGATGAACTTCGGGTTGATCATGACTGAGAAGGGCGACGAGGGGAGGGATGCCGCCGAGTGCTCTTGTTTTCGCTTTCACGGGGTCATCCATGTAACACAAATGTTGGAGATAGGCGGCTGCATTTGCTTTCACCACTGGATTCGGATTCCCTAAGAACTGTATTACTTCATGCAAGTCCGGGTCCCGCCATCTCACCCCTGAATAATTATAAGTTGAATAAATAAATAAATTATTACTCTCAAACACCGCATGTTCACCAGTAAGAAATTTTAAAAAATTAGGTAAACCCAGTTTTAGACGACAGATTTTTAGTCAGATTTTAAAATATTACAGTAACCATTTGCACGCCTCGAAGAATCATAGTCAGTAGTACCACTTTAAAAGAAGTTACATTAACCATGCACCACACCATACAATTAAGAAAAGTATTAAACAAAGTATTAAACACGAAAGCACACTAAAAAAAGACTCCTTACTATCCCCTTACCAAAACCTCCTAACAAAGAATTAATGCAGAGTAAACATGCACACGTAGAAGTTGAAATCGTAAAAATAAAAAGGCGTTCTAAAATATGTAAATACACACTAAAATATTCTACGCACAGCCGCTAGGACCTTAAAACAATTTTCTATTGCACAAAAAATATTACTTATGTTACCAGCAAAATCAAAATGCAAAAATCAATCCACCCACAGAGGCCACAGTGCCACCAGCCAAAAGAAAAACTCGGGAAAGAGTTTTAATATTTCTAGATGAGAGATGTATGAATCTTTTAGATGATTATTACAGACCGCAGTAGAGAGAGGGAGACAGACAGACAGAGAGAGATTTAGATTCAGTTGTACAAGAAGACGGGATGGTGGCGTAAATTTGCTTTTGGGGGTGAAGTAGGGAAGACAAAACAGTAGCATATCCAGAAATAGGCTCAGGACCTTAATTTTGAAATGACAATTTAAAAAGGAGCTATTTTGTCATATAATCTTGCAAATAATCCATCAATACCTAAAAATCACTTGAAATAAAAATTGGGAAGATTGTAAATAGAGCTGGATACGCTACTGCCAGGGGGAAGGGGAAGCAGTGATGGTGTAAAGTGAACCTGAGTTGGTGACGAAGTTGGCGTCGTTGGATTCGTCCTCCATGTGACCAGTGCCTGGGGGGTGGTGGAGATGGGGGTGGGGGTGGTTGTGGGGGTGACCAGGAGGGGACTGAATCCTCGGGTCGGCGGACGAACTCATGGACGAGAGATTGAGATTGATGTTGTGATTATTTGGCACGTCTTCCTCTCTCCCCCCCATCGCATTCTGATTGTCCTCCTCATTGCTTCCGCCACTCCCTATTAAATATGGCCGCACAGGGAGATTGCCGTAGTGCGAAGTGAGTCCCGAATTATTCCAACTACCGTAGCCACCGCCGCCATTCCCGCCGTCTTCATCTGTCGTTGTCGTATTTAGAATCCAATAAAGCATCACAATAAATCATACCGAACAACAGCAAACATCACATTCACGGACAAAACAATACACAGCTCACTAGTCAGCAACATTTAAGATCCAGCCTTTCACCCATCACATCATTCAGAATGTAAATCAATTTTACGTTTTTAAAATAGTCACATTATCGCTTATAGTTCTGCGCTTTTTCAAAAGGTTACATTACTGTGATTTGAAATTTCTGAGAGCATTTGACGTCATATTTGCATGCCACCTACTTACCAAAATAAAAATAATAACAATAGCACACCAACATTATTTCATCTGTCCGCGTAACGCACAATAACAAATAGCGACCGCAGTAATAATCACAATAACATTTAAAAACTATGACAAAACAGCCAGAACGCAATCAGTGTCAAAGTAATTATCATTCAAAATGTATAACCAAAATTTTAAACTTAAATAATGGCGATGTCCATCAGAAATAAAAGGGATGAAATTGGGTAAACAAATAAAAATATCATAATTCATCGTATAACCATGTCACGGATGGCAATCCCAATTTCTGTTGAAGCGTTTAACTAGCAATCAAGAATTAAAACAAAACAAAATAGACGATGTACAGTAAGGGATTTTGCAGAGGCCTTAAAATGGATCCTTTTGTAAACCCATGTACAACGTATTTGAGTTGGAACTTTCAAAAACGCACGTGAGAGATTATCGCATTTCTGAACTGATAATCGAATAGGTTTTAACAGATTACTCTAAACATGTTTTTACCGTAGCTAGCAGGGTGAGCGTTGGTTTGGGATGGAGAAAGATACTCTGGTCGTGGAGGCGGGGCCATACCAGAGTCCAGCTCTTCGTAACCAGTGGGCGGGTAGCCGCCTGCTTGCCGCAGGTAGTCTGTTGAAAAAACAATAATTTCTTTCTTTTATAATCTAATTAAGTTATACGAAAAAAAATACACATCACTATAAGTTACAACTGAAAATTACAATACGAGGAAACGTCAAATACACGATTTCGTACAATATTCATTCTTATTCAGAACGTCAACTGAAAAGGTTCCCAGACAGCATGCCACATGCACTAATGCACACTTTCCAAAAAATCATATTATATTTTGGAAAATTCACACGCAATTCTTAAAAAAACAATAAAGAACTACATACGAATTCAAATGTAACTCAGATGTAGCTTTATTTCATGCGCGTCTTACATTATAGCATTCATGCTTCCAAAAGGAATAATTCTGTAAAAACCATCAAACCATCTCCTAGGTTATATTAGTACCAGAGAGAAGTACATAAATAGGACACTCTGTACTTTTAAAAGAGGTACTGCAATGCAGCTGAAAATAATGAGCAAGCGAGACAGTATTCGACGAAATATTTACAAAGGCCCCTTAGCCTTAGCTTGTTGCCTTATTATACCGGCCGCATTTAAAGTTTTTTCGCTAAACCGGGCCAACTTAACTGACCCGTGGACACCTGCTATGTTAATCCGTAGACGAGAAACGCCAGTCTGCTGAATAACAGTTTACCCGTGTTACACTTTGCACCTAACAAGTGGTTTATCCTTCGACAACTAGACTCAATGCCGCTAATTTATCAATGTTCTTACCTTTTATCATACCATTATCATAATCAAAATTATCTACAGAGATTACAGCCGACAGTAACTTTACAGATACAAATAAACCGTGCGTTCAAGTAAAACATCAATTCTTCAAGATTTGATCAATTCGTTCAACAACAACAACAATTCGTTCAATTTAGAACGACCCTCTCAACAACTCACACCAAAGATTTTCTCGGCAACAAGAGTCAAGTCCATTTTTTTCAAAAATGAGTTTGGTTAGCCAATTTTATAGCTTGTAGCACTAGTGACAACATAACGCGAAACTCTGGACGTCAAAGGTGACCGGAACTATTTAAAAAAAATTATATTAGCCATACACCGGTCACGGTCGTCTCTTTAAACCAGTGTGAAAGGCCTTCATCTTGAAGTGCCGGTATAAGGAAGTTTCCCTGTGTAGTGCAGTGCAGTGGCCTTTCATAATAATTGTTTTTACTTTTAGTCATCCTGTAGTCGTGTGTAAAGTTTAATCTTGGCTTGCACAGCATGAGATAAATGCTCTAGCGAGGGAGTAAAACCCAAAGTACACACGTAACTTATCAACTACACTGCACTATACTGCAATATACTGGCACGCTCATGTTTTTCCACATCTTCGCGTGCACTTGATACTTGTGTCAGTGTATTTTTCATACATGTTCGAATATGATTTTATTTTTCCAAGTTGAAGTTAATGTTCAAGACATGTGCTATCAATTTCCAATGGTTTTAACAAGAATAATAAAAAGGAAAGAATCCATTTCGCACAACAAAAAAATCCTCCAACTTTTGGTGGTCTTCTTGGACGGAAGCTGAAGGAAGTGGAAGCAAAGGAATCAACTGACAACATATTTCGGCCAAATTCTCCACTCCCATCCACACTTCCATGTAAATATCCACACACTTCAGCACCCTTTCAAATATTACATCCAGGAACAACTTTTCCAGCATTTAGTTCATTACTAATTTATTACGAAGGAATTACTTTTTAAAACGGACGTGACACAATTTGCACTCCTTAAAAACGTTCAATTGGCTAATTGCACGTTTTGTTTTTTTTTAAATTAAAGACGCAATAGTCTGTACCTCTTGAAACCATGACAGCATGAGCTTTGCCTTTCGGAACACTACTATTAATATTACGGATATGTTTTTGGCCCGTCTAGAAAAGCTAAAAATTAATTTTAATACAGTGCATGTTTTGCACTTTAAAAATGGCAAATATCATGGTTTTCACTTGGCAGACTTGATCCTTTAAAAAATGTAGCTTGGCTTTCATTAAAGATTTGCTCGATCCCAAACGGCAGGACGGTAATATTTGTACATTCCCTAAGCCCACGAGTGCTACAGCATTACACTACCATCTCATATCATCCATTACATAAGAACCAGAAGCAGAGCCAGCACGTCTACGAAGATCCGTATAGCTTGGATGGCTATGCACTTAGAATTGGATCGGCTGGATTGGATCACGGAGAACATCACATGGAGACTGGAATATAATATAAAAAGGACAAAAGCCCTTCCAAGTAAGTTTATTGGCAGCCCTCCAAAAATGAAACTATGCCATTTTTCAGTTGTTCACAGAAAAAAGGAGATGAACAACGAAGGAGAAGAAGAGAAGAAAAAAAAGGGGAAAAAAACTAATTTCCGGATAAGAACAACTTACACCGACTGAACGACTCAAACTGAACGACAAGTACAACAACTTCCAGCTTCTCCTTTCGTCTCTTTCCACACACAACTCAAAGAGGCCAAACTCGACAAGCGTTTCAACATTACAGGACTAGTAGGACTTAGAGGACCCATGCCATGAGGCCTTCCACCAACCCACCAAAAAAAGGAAATACAAAAAATCTACAAGATTATAATACGTAGTAATAGGAAAGAGTTGAAAGCGCAGAAGAAATATAATTATACATTTCTTTCATATATGAGTGGGTACTCGGGGTAGCATCTCCCTGGGTGCACTATCTCCACATCCATCTACCACGGTCCATCATAGGATAATCTGCATTATTACTCCCTCCAAGAAACAGAAACCAGGGAGAATGCAAAAAAGGGAAACCCACTTCGTCCAACTCATTCCTCTACAATATTTATATGAAACCCTTGTTTCTACGAACAAACATCTTTGCCAATATCACAACATGCATTTTAATCTCGTATGCACGAGTCTCTTGTCCTCCAGTTAGCCCCTTCAGGAGGGACAACTAACCTGCACTTTTACAAGCTTTTCCTACCCTTTTCCAATAGCTCTTGCTAGCACATTTTCCACTTTCTCCAAACTTCCAATCCATGCCCTGGACTTCTTAAGCAGTTGTAACCAGCAGGGCTTGTTTAGTTTGAAAACGACAAATATACAAGTCATAATGCAGCTGAGAAACTTTCGGAAAGGGTGAAAGAAAATTGTGACATTTGGTTTCTTTAAAATGTAAATATCACGGAGGAATAAATAGAATGGAGGGAATTTTAAAAGCATTGTTTTGCATTCCTTGGAATAATATATCCAATTCAATCTGACACGAGCTGATATTTGGAAAGCCCCTGTCGTAAAGTCTAGTGTGTGGTCCCTTGTAGTTTGTAGAAAGAAAATATGGTAGGATGCCACTTGGGATACATCTAAATATAGGACAGACCAGACTTAGGTTCAAAAGGCCCTATGTGCCTCTTTAAAAGCCCCTGCTTCTGTTGCGATGAGCGAGTGGAGGACGGAGAGCCAAGAGTTTGGACACTTGAGCTCTTGATTACGTGGAATACAAATGCTCTAATATTTTAGCCTTATTTCCCACAGAATGATTATAATCTAATCCTCCCTTATTATGATGACTCCTCTCCCCATTTCCCATTTGCCCTTTCCATTCTTTTTATTCCTTTTATTCCCTTTTATTTCTTTTTATTGCACAATCATCACCATTTACAAATCCAGAGTCAGCCTCCTACATCCATCCAGTCTCCCTCCCGCAACTCCCCCCAATTGCCCAAACTCTACCCAAACTACTCCCTATTTATCCACCGCTTAACAACTTTATTCTTTCTTTACTTTTACAACTAAACAACACACTTCCCAACACTTCTCACCATTTAACTCCGAGGACAAAAACCAAATCAAAAGCCATACGATCAAGATTATTAGGGGTCCCCCACATATTACCACGGCGTTCGAGAAAAAGTTCTAGGCTACGCCATGTCTACCATGTTTTGCAATTGTTTGTCAAATTGATTTCTTGTAATTTAATTAACACTGTTAAAAACCATAATATCAAGTTTCCCATTTATGAAAACGATATTTTCCCGTTTTAACTACCTTGAAAACTTTGTAGCCAGGGCGTGTACCTATATTTCTTTATAAACACAGTAAACTGAAAAAGAACTAGGTAGGTACTATATTTTGCCCATTTTGAAAGACCTGTAATCTTTATAGTATGGCATCACATGTGCAAAGTCCCTCAGTATTCTTATTAGTAGTAGGTAGTAGGTATCCTCATACAAAGATGTGGAAGAGGAAGCTGGGACAGGCGTGATTGTTTAGCAAACTGGATGGAAATACACATGTACTACAAAATGAGAAAACAACATGAAAGCTTTGATTTTTGAAATGCTTGGACGGACATTTAGCAGGCCGTTCGAGTAGCACGGGATTGAGGCCTCTATAAATATTGATATTTATAAAATGACGTCCAATGCAATGTTTCTCTGACTCCTGGCTGGTCATTTTAATTTTATGTTCCATCGGCAATTTCCCTCCAGAATACAGAAATGGGCCGAGAAATGGGGAAAAGGAAACCACACCGGAGTAACTATCTAATCTCCGGACTACCTACAAGCTTCCTATCTCTTACATGCACCACCGCCAGAGCCACACGATTCCTTTCCCCATCCTACCTTTAAGAATAAGACTGCGGCTGGCCTTTCACTGCACTGCTCCGGCTATTGCCTTATTGCCTTGCAAATCAGAAGAAGATGTAGACGAGGAAGTGAAGAACAAAATAAAAGATCAAAGAAATGTTCTGGTCGTTGTGCTGAACTGGTCCATGAATTGCTATTGCAATTCCCATTACCATTGCCTACTACTACATACATAACAGTCCCGAGAAAAGAGAAAAAAACATGAAAATTTAATGTCGGGAAAAGCTAAGCCCAAGCCAAGGAACCAAAGCTACAAAGTCTGCCTATAGGGTATAGCCGGGCCGTTCATAAATTACGCTTCCAAACAGGGAACAAGTCTTTGGAGTGTGGAAACTTATCACTTACAATTTACAACTATCTTAAAATTCTAAGGCAGGGATCCAAAATTTCGTTTTTTTAAAGAGGGAATTTATGAACGCCCCTCCAACCAACCAAGTTGTCGCGGAAGTTTTGTTGTGCTTGTGCCAGGATTCACGGGCCGCTTTGTCTGTCTGGGTTGATCAGACTGAATCTCCATCTCAGCATCTCAACATCTGTACATCTCAATAATATTTTAACGGATTGCATATTGCAGCCCTCAACTCAGCCCCAACCACTAAACCAACGATCTCCACAACTACACACACGCTATGCATAGGCAGCTAGCCCCAGTTTACCCTCCCCTTCAATTTACATCTTCGCAGAGCGCCTCCGATAAAGGGCACAACAAATATCACGTCCACAAACGGAATTTGCATACGAAGAATGCGCTTGCCTTTGAAATACTACGATTACTACGATTATGTCATTATCACGTCCCTCGCATTTTTAAACGTTGCACTTTTTGAAAACTAGAAAATACCAATGGTTTTTTTTCAAACAAATGTATGAATGTCACGTTTTACTGGTTTCACTATTTGTAACTGGAAGGATTTGCTTATTTTGAAACATACGCAAAACATGTTTTTTCAACTTTTAAAAGCCTCAATAATAAGAAAGAGCTGGAGCTGTGTTGCCTTTTTTGAAAGATGCGGTCTTCGGTGTTCGACCAGCGTAATATGCGCAGAGCCCCTAATACCCGTAATCATATTCATAATGATACGTCCACTGAATCTCTCTCTCTCGCAAATCCAGCCAAAAGCATTCAAGTAGAACGTATTTTATATTTCTACGTATCCACATGATACTCCACACATCCTTCTTCTTTTTATCTCTTTTCCTATTTCTCCATTTCTTATTTTATATTTACAATCTCATGAAAACGTCCCGTCTCCTTCCTTCCCAACTCCACTCCATCTCCACATCTCTATCTCTACATCTGCATGGCATAGGACACATAATTCCACAGGCTAACTTAAGAAGCAAAATGAATTCCAACTAACCATTAGTGCCACCAAAATGTCCTATACGCAGTTTTTAACGACTGCAAGTTCTCTTACTGGGTACTTTGAAATGTAGTCTTCTAATTCAACACATTCGCACATCTTTGGACGGGATTAAAATTCGACTTTACACGTTTCTGAACAAGTAAGAAGCCTTACAACTTTCAGGTGCATATGATTAGATAGAAACGACTGAAATGTCAAATACTACACAGTTTTTTCAAAAAGTAAATTCATGATTTGCCTTATTTCCAAAATGTGTAAATATAATGTTTTTCTTTTTTTCAAAGAGTTTAAATTTATGTTTGCATGTTTTGAACATGGTTATATTGAACTTTTAAAAAACATTACTAAATACCATTTTGCCCTGTTTTCAAAGCTGCTTTCAAACTCAAATGGCCTGACATTATATTTGCAAGTCTCTTAAAGTAATTTTTGGTTAGAAGCAATGAAAACTGTCCCGCACTTAAAAGCTGGGAAGAATCGGAAACTTGATGGAGCTAGTTTGAGACGAGAGTGCATGTTGATGCAGCGGATGTCTAGGGATAAGTGCCACTTTGTATTTAGAAGGGATTGGATATGCGTTATTTGGCTTGGGAAGTGAGGCTATACCAATGGATAGAGTACGAGTGTACAGAGTCTCGAGGTGTATTGGGTGTATCTTACATGTGTGTATTGGGTGGGAGGAAATAAGAAATGAAAGAAGGGCAGTGACGGCTGACAAACGACTTGTTTCCCTCGCCTTCCTTCATTTCCTATTTCTCCTCATTATCCGATTATCATCCAGCAGCAGCCCAGGCACAAGCAGACTCGTTAAGATAATTAGGACGCTTAGCACTGAAGCTGAGACTCAACTAAAGGCCTTTGTCATCAACACACTCAGACACTCCTCAAACATTAATCACCCGACCTTCCACATTCCCAGCAAAAGAGTCAACAGACAGAGACGCAGTCACTCTTCCCACTCTTCCCACACACTTCACGGACGGATGAGCAAATGAATCACGTCAAAAATCAAACCAAATCAAACATCAAAGGAAAAAGACAACAAACGAAAGCCCGAATCTTATCCTTTCCCCCCGTTTACTTCCCCTTTGGCTTATTTCTTCAATGAATAATTAGGGGCCTTTCAATTACTACGTCAAACAAAATCTAGAGATCAAAATAAGATGCAGTACATACCAGTTCGAAGCCGAATGTAAATACTGGACTTTCCCATTCTCACCCACGCTAATTCACCTCCGACCTACTTCTGGGTAGCAGTATGTTAACCTTTAAGGATTTACTTCTCGCTATCTCATCAAATTAGAAGCAATTCTTGGAAATTGGACAGGTGGGTGAGTGGGAGGATTGGAGTAAATGTTATTATTTTATAGCAACACACCCAACATAACAGCAGAGGTATCCAAGTCTGTGTAGATCTGAACCCGTAGGCGCCTTTCAAGTACGACATCAAAGAAATCTCTTTTAAAATCCTAAAATGTCACAGTTACCCGTTTTGTGAGATATTAATATGTATATGTTTGACTTTTTTTTAAAATTATTTTTTATCCAACCCAAGTCGCATGATGTCATATTCAGAAGGTCCCACAACACTTCTATTTCTGAGTCTATAAAATATGTCTGCCAGTCAATATTTCTCCGCAAATACAACTATAGCAGTACACTCCTTATTATGTACTTGCTACAGACATAGTCTTCCTTATCTTTCACTAAATCGTTACAAATCCAGCTGCGCTTTATACTCGTACACAATGCACAAAGGACATAAATGAATATGAATCAATCCGATTTCGATGTTCCCAAACGTTTCTTTTGTTTTTAGTTCTCTTGATTATTTGTAGTTGGATTTTTCTGCGGAGTCTAGATCCGGCAGCAGTAGTCAGATTAGTCTGGAAGATAGCATGAGTAACCGTTTTTTCCCCGAAAGCATTTTCTATGAGGAATTCACACATTTTGGAACCTAACAAGTGCCTCTGTCTTTTCCTCACTAGAATTCCTTTTCCTTCCAATGTGAAGAGAGAAGAGTGACTTAGTTCCTCGTCCTGGCAGTCGCTTCCCATTCTGAATTACTAAATTGGATAATCTTGACTCAAGCTGAGCTTCTGAGGGAATTAAGCACTCCCATTACGGGTAACACACGCATGATGCCGACGGAGTAGAGCTACAGAGCTACACATCACACTACACATGTTCAACTCATAACTTTATATTTAACTCCCTCACTAACTGACT
>JAQFZC010000045.1:0-106108 GCA_034695205.1 Dicyrtoma fusca
CGAGACCAATATTAAAACTAGGTAGAGGAGGATTTTTTAGTAGAGAACATACGAGACCAAAAAAATTGAAGTAGAGAGCATACGAGATGTCTACCGATAATCTTTATTATTGCAAGCTTTTACTTTTGTATGCTCATCTACCGTTCTACGGTGTTCGAGTGTTGATGCTGCTACATAACTGCCGTATTATTGGTTGTTGACCGTACGGACGAGACCCTTATTCTCATTCTATATTAAGCATTCGGACATGAGCGTTCAGTTTTATTTAGAAAGTCAAAGTCAGTCAGGTTCAGAATTGTTCGGAACTTGAACTCTAGAAGGTTAATCACCAGAGATATCGCCCATGCCCGTCTCAGTTGTTACACCCGCAGTAGTCCAGCGATAACTCTATCAATAAACAATATTTAGCCAGAATTTACGGGGATCCGCTTTATACGGTACGTAACAAGTAACAACTGAAGTCTGAAGCATTTATCTGTAACAGAAATAAATTTTGACTGTTGACTTTAAGATCCTCGTGTGAGTTACTAGTTTTGTTTGCAGTCAAGACTTCTATAGTGTATCCTTAGACGATCTTGATCTCCCTTCCTTCTGCTGCAGAGTTCACACTTCTGACTCGGTACGGTGTATTACGCCTGTTGCTATCCGAATTTGGTCATCATCATTCATTTTTAGTTTTGATTACTAGAGTATCTATATATGCACACATTCGTTATGTCGTCATTTTTATAATCTTAATTCTCTCGAATCTTATATTTATTGTCTTCCCTTAATCTTTTTGGTGACAGTCTATAATCTTGGTTTATTTTATCTTATCCCTGCCTTACTATTAACGACATAACAAAACTACCACCGACCACGCTTGAATGATAATAAATGTTACAATTTATGTTTATTTTTTCGGTATTCCCATTGCTTCAATTGCATATGCATTTTCAATAGGAAAAAAATAATCCCGCAGGTTTGCCTTTGTCATGAATAAGAAATAAATTACTCTTGTAGTTACAATTACAACTTTACTATACATATTTATTATTATATAAAGCGCGCGTTAAAAATCGGTGCAATAATGTGATTACTATTAGTTACTTGCCACCTTATTCTTTCCCTTTCCCAACTGATTACCTGTTTTGTCAAAGTACTCAATAATCCTTACTTTTATCCGTTCATTGACGATTTAAAAACCTAAGAAGTACAGTTTCCCTCTCAAGTGATTTATTTTCTAAAAAGTGCTTACATTTTGATTCCAGCTCTTAAAATAATATATGACAGAATTTAACGTTTAGTTTTCTCAGCGGTGATTTTATCATTTTTATTTTTTGTGTCCCCTCTTGCGCAGGAATAGTAGTAGAGGAATGAGCTAATGTCTGTTGACAGTTGACGATTCCTGATTCGTGTCATTCTTCCTCGTCATTTGTCACGTTATCAGGTAATGTGGATAAACATTTTTTTTCTTCACAACTATTTTACCTTGGTCAACAATGTACCATGCGATAAAAAAAAATTCCTGCACTGTACAATAATTTTAAGACAGAGGATTAGAGGACACTTTTACGCCTGAATACAGAATCTTGGTGGCAGAGCAGCAGGTGATGCTGATAATGATAACATAACCAAATTACAGCCACGCTGCAGTCTGCTGCCGGTAAAGAATCGCAATGTGTGCAATAATAACAACTCACAAACTACACCGCACTGCACTGTGACTGTATAGTCACATGTACATGCCAGGTATAATAATTACGATGAATTATTTGCAGTGTGTATGTATGTACATGCAATGCAGCTCCTTCTTTAAAGTATGTTTTCCTCCTACATTCCTGCGAACTTTACAATATTCTAAAATTCTGCTACTGCCTGCACTATCATAGTATGTAGTAGGTACTTTAGGTAGTTATTTTATTTATATAGAGTTATAAAGAAATGCTTACTGTACCAGTATTGCACAGAAACTACATGGGGAAAAGAATCATCAATATTCAAAACATTTTTGCTCATCATGTATCGAGAATAAGCGGAAAATGCGCAGCGTTGTTCATGGTTATTTTATCATCGACTGTAAATCATTACGACTGACTTATCTTTTTAACATGATGTACTTTTAAAATATTTACAAACTGATCTAATCTAATCTAATGCTCAGTATGTCCACAGTTTTTTTACAACATTAACTTGCAATTTTTTGCTTCCGATTTTGACAAAACCCCTGCAAAATGTGCCCTTCACTTCACCATACGTAATGATGACTCACGGGAAACTACACATATTGTCATGACCCTCTGTCGAATAATACTCGTGTGGTTTAACTTGGATTAGAAACCAATTTTTAGTGCTGCGATTTCATTGCATTTTATACATTATTTACTTCGCAGGTCCACACGGGTATTTACATATGTAATAGTATGCGCTTATGGCGTCCAATTTTTAGAAAACGACTCACACTCAAGCTCACATATAGAGACTGGACTGGTATTGATGATTGGTGTAACTTGACTTGCGGTTACACAAGTTTGACTTTCAAAAATTCCAACCGACTATTAATACGGACTTTAGGTAATGTGCCTTTACTTAAGTATGTACTAAAGCTATTTAAGTATGTCCATACGTAGGTGGTAGCAAAGTGGTAGGTCATAAATATATGCAGAAATATGAAAGCGAAGTGATGAGGCTGAGGCTGAAAGACATTACAATCGGTTACCCCCCCCCACTAAACTCGAGCTGTCAAATTACCTATAATAAACCACCTTGTAATTTGTGCAGGCATGTACCTATGTACATACATAGAACAATAATTATTGCTATGTACATAGAACGGTCAAATGCTGAAGACGCATTAAGTTATTGTCAATGCCATGATATTATCTACAAAAGTCAGAGCGCAGGGATGATAAGCGGAGGCGAGGAGAACACTCGAATATTAAGTTACTTCATAGTGCATTACCTCATAAATAAATACAATTTAATGGTCAAAGAAGCAAGAAGCTTCGGAAACTCACGACACGACGATGACACACGTGAAAGATGAGCTTAGCAGTGTGTGGCTAGTTACTCAAGTACATGTCACCGAGATATAATGTGCAATAAGCTTTTGTAATGTGTATTGCTACTGTCCTACCTATACGTGTATAGTTGTTATAGTCTGCTGTGGACCAGATCAGCCAGAGCATCATTCAAAGTCAAAATTTTACCACTCATACTCACATTTTATTGTTGTGCGTTGTCAGAGCACGAATGTGATAAATCACTATATACTCACTGATTTTATGAAAACAAGTTAAAATCTGGTGTCAAGATAGCGTCTACAGATAAGAGCTAGGATAGAATAGCTAATTATTATATTATATCATCAACGTAAACTATTTAATCTCTCCGTTTGTACTCTGTATAGTATGGGCAATCATCACTCGTCAAGTCAGGGGAAATATGACTTCCCTAATCCCACCTGCATCCTCAAACCACCAGACTGTTTTGGAAGGAGCAGTGGTACGAGAAGTGGATTAGATCATGACAACAACACCAGATTAAATGCACACCCCAGACCAGCAAGATCTCTCAGTTTTCGACACGAGTCCCGTACTTCCAATAATAGTTCTACGAGTCCTAGTAAGATTAGTCAGTACACTGCCTTTGCGAATGGAAAAGGCCGACGAAGCAGTGTAGACAGTTTCCCAGAAACTTATCAAGGAGGAGAAATCAAAAAATCAAAAGCACATAAGCTTCCATCTCAAAAGAATAATAGCAATAGCACTCATAGAGGCTCCCCGTCCACTTGTCTCACAACTCCCAGTTCACAGCAGTCTCAGTCTCAAACTCCTCGTGGAACTTTAGAGTGCCCAGAAGCAGGAGGACGGCAGGGAACAGTTGACTCCGATTCCTCTGCAACTGCAGCAAATTCCAAAGAGGAAGGCAGGATCAGAATTGTAGCCGCAAATAAATTGTGCATGATGAACTCAAGTCTGGAGAAATTCGCGAAGCAACTGTCACACATGTCAAGGTCTTTGGAGAGTTCTCCGGGGAAACCTTTTGACGACAATACAGTTTCACGCTCCGTTTTTCAAGTGAGTCGTTCGTGAGTGAGGGAAATTATATTTTTGACCCATGGTTACTACGCCGTGAATATCTGTAATGTATTGTAATTTATGGGAGGAACTCATAAACAACATATCGCTGGCGATTATTAAGCATGAAGCGTCTTTGGCCAGCCGGAATTTCAAGTTTTCCTTTAAATTAATTCTACAGCATTAATATTGGATAATATGCTAACGTGAGTTTTTTGTTTTATTATTCTACCTGTGTGTATGTATACTTGCAGAAACATGTCGCTTCCCACAGTGTCATAGGCGAAGAGTACGTATGGGATTTTTTCAGAGATTACAATGAAAAGTCAAGTAGTCTCAAGTCATCAGCATTCGTTCAAGGCGCAGAGAAGCTTTTTGCACCCATTACAGACAAAGAGCAGATCAATTTCTACGTCAAGGTAACTCCAGACATTTGCGTCACGATATTATGTATATGAGTACAGACTAAAAATACCAGTATGGGTCTATATTTGATGTCATTGTTATTATCCATGACTGTCTTCTACATAATATATTACACTTACAGGAATAATTAATTAAAAATAATAGTTAATGTCTCAACTGATCGAATACTGAAAATCCGTCTCGTAGGTCTTTTTTTATTACCAGTTACTTGCTACACTTATTTCTGAGTAATTGCGTAGGTATACCTATCTCTCTATGTTGTAGATGATGTACAATTCAAAACAGTATTTAATTATTATTGTTGTTTTATTTTGAAGTTATACGGAAAGGGGAAAAGTGCCATCGATCGGAATGCATTTATCGATTTACTCATTTCGGCGTACCAGCTCTCATCTCCCAATGCCAGTAAAGCTGGACGTGACCTAAACAACAGTAAGGATTTTGCAGGGAAAGAATGGATCGAATCCGTAGCTAAATCATGCGTAAGAATATATGAATATTAAATTAACCACACACTCATTTGTTCATTTCCTAAGAATTAAAGTGCTGCTAGCTAAATAATGTTATAGCAGTGTATGAGCAACAGATCGTGTTTAACTGTATCCTTAATATTATGATACAATAGTCAGAGTTTTATTATCTTATTTGTTTCGCACTGCCATGCTAATACTTTCATTAAGTAATTCTTTTCAGCGCAGTGGTAATGGTATACTTAGCAGTATTATTTAGAATTAGGATATTTTATTATTCAATTGCCCTCGTAGTTTGTTTCTCAACTATTCTCAAGTGTCAGTTGAAGCTCTTAATATCTTTCTAAATTCTTAACAAAGACACTGAGCAGAGCGCATAGAAGTATTTTTAATGCACGCAGCCATGAGTCATGATATGATACAACTAAAGAGCAGTATGAATACAGGTTTTTCATACGATGTCACAATGCAAAATCACTGTTTCAGTTTTGTATTTCTCCCAGTTTCACATCAAGGAGGAGATGTCGGTATGCTTCGTATCCAACTGGATTCTCACCAACATCCCACGACTTTTGATCCCAATGCATAAATATTATGTTCATCAGCTGACAGCCGGATATAATCGCTTGTGTAACCTGAAAGAGTCAGTAAGTTGACCTTGTGATGTATTTAAAGCTAGAAATTTTTAAAGCTGTTGTTTTTAAACCAAAACCAACACGAGTTTTCAGGTTTTCAGTATATTTGTTACCACATGTTTCGGGTTATTACAATTTTATTCTTATGTACACGAAATGCATTAATTTTCAGTCGTCGAAGCAAGACCAGCGTAATGAAGAGGGAGCAGCGGTAGCAGCAAATAGTGAAGATCCCGCTTCCGACAATGAAATCGTTAAGGGAATAAATCCAATTTTAATGTGGCTTCTAATATCTTCTCTTCCGCCTATCTATGTATCAGCCTTTACAAAGAAAGCAGATCCCCAGCAACAAGTAAAACTTTTAAATCGCATGAACTCAAGTGAACTTCTTCTCAAATTGGTAAAATCAATCATGGGTTTTGCATGCATTTTTTGTTTGTTTATTTCTGTTGCCGTTAAACCCGTAGCATTTTATTACTAGATTTGTGTATTGACACACCGAATTAAATGTCTGTCTTACAGCTTCACGCCAATGATCCCAACTCAAACCAATGGACTTTACTGTACGATGGTGCTAATCAAGGGCTAAGTATAAATAGGTTTCAATATCATGTGTTTAGCTACAAAGGCCCTACTCTTATGTTTATTACTTGTGATAACGATTATACGCTTTTGGTTGGAATTGACACCGAATGGAAGGAGAACTGTCACTTTTGGGGAGGAGAGCAATGCTTCATTATACAACTCAAACCAGAATTCCATGTCGTTGAAGGTACGCCACTCTATCCCTCAGACTTCAGACTACATTTATTTAGCTTCGCCGTTTATAAATACGATTTAAATTACGAAATACTACGAAAGTTGTAATGAACTGAATTTAATGACTTCGATAATGCTTATGCTGCAGTCGGAGGAAAGAGTCTCTACGCAAATTTTTCCATTCGAGGATACCCTTTCGGGATACAAGCCGGAAAAGACCCACGAAATGTTGCAGTGGAAATTAAGCCTGATTTTGAATACGTATACTTTAAGAAAATTCCTTGTCGTATAATAAGTCTGACTGTGTGGGGATGTGCACCTCCTCAAGCAAAGTTAGTGAAACTCACTCTTACTGACATACTCTTACATATCATACACAGTGAATGCCAGATATTTTAATTTATGTGTTATTCTATTCCCAGGGCTGCTCAAACGGAACATAAACAGTGGGAAGCAAAACAAAGTGAGAAACAAAAGAAAATCAACATAAACAGTGGCGAGTGGAACGATAATCCGGACAAGTACTTACTCGAGCTGGCCGGAAATTACAGGAGCTACGGGAATGGGAATTAAGAGTAAAATTTAGATAGGTGTAAATTTTTGCCTGCTGCAAAATAATCTAATACTGTATTAAAATAATTCATATTTCGAATCCGCGTATTCATTACCTCTTTGTAAATATATTAGTAATTCATACCATATTATTTAATATTTTAAAATATATATTACCAGATAAGCCTGACTCTTAAATGTGTGATAGAAACAAAAATAATTTAGACGATATTTTAAAAATTTCATTGGTTTATTATCTACTTGAGACATTTATGTCCGTTTAAAATGCCCAACTATTTTAGAATGTTGTGCGCTAGTTGTAACTACATATACTTTTTAATATTTTAATAGTTACTTAACAGTAGCTTCAAGCTTTGGTTTATGATTACGTAAGAATATCTTTAGAAATTGCTAAAACGCAGCTATAATCTAAAGTAAACTGCGTTTTACAAGCTCAACTAATGTGGCTTTTATTTTAACGAAATGAATTTAATATACAACTAAACTGAATTATTTCTATACACGTTTACAAAATATGTAATAACTATTTATGCATGTAGTAATCGATTAATGTTGAGAATGCAGCAAAACCAGCAGCACCAATTACTCCTGCCTTTACGCCAGCTGAAAATTTAACAAGAATTTACTGATGTACATACTAAAAAATAGTATAGTGGGTTCAGTTATAGTCATAAATATTATTTTAACAATAATTAACAGTACAGATGTAGCGTTACCTCGTAAGCCAATTAAACCACCAGTTAGTCCTCCCGCCATAGTCCCATTTTTCCAATCCGTTTTTCCTCGATACTGCGAGGGACAAAATTATTTACATAAAGAAACTGTCCAAGAATGCTGCAGTAGGGGTATGACGTTCATTTAATATTATATTGGTTATTATATTGCTTATTGCTACCAACCGATTCGATGGCACATTCTACAGATGCAAATAAACCTCCAATAATTGCAAAATTTTTTGCATGGCTCATCGTTGTTGTTTTCATATCACGGAAGACTTCCCGAGCAGTCTGCTGTTTGGCATCATTACCGGTTATATTAGGATTAACACTAGCAGAAAAAAGACCAATTGCACCGCCAAGCCCATAACCTATCACCACAAAACAAATTACATCATGAATTACTGAGATATTGCAAGAATATTTGTAATACGAATCCTATAATTATGAATTAATAATTTATACACAAAATAATGTAACTTCCGAATAAATGGACTTACCTAGCACACAGCTCATAAAAGATTTGAAAGCACAACTTTCAAATATGCCTTCTATTATTTTTTCTTCTTTGGATTTATTAACAATGGGACCCCACGTCCGGGGAACAACAAACCTTTCACTCACCCTTACATCTTTACTGGTTATAGCTTTTAATATTTCTTGAATGTCTTCATAGGCAAGGACTATTCTGTCGTCTTCACTCATCTTTGATTTCAAGCGTTGCTATGGTAACCGACCACAACAGAAAGACCTAAGGAAATCAATTACACGTATACTAAAGGCTCACAGCATAGTGAATCTAGTTCTCTACTCTTATGAACTGTCAACTGTTTCCAACAAAAAAAATCCGGAAGTGGAAAGACTACAGATATACCTTCAAGAATAATTTACTTTTTAAAGGTATCCAAAAATTTAAGCATAAATAAATGAAAAATAGCTGTGTTTATGCACAGACAAGAGTTAAAGTTACGAAAGGATAAGATAGCTAACAATCACTACAAAATAACACGAGTTGAATAAACAGTACTGAGACTGAGACTGACTGTAAAATAAATTGCATGGTAAGTTCGGATTAATTTTAAAATATTCGTCTTCCACGGCACCACCCTTTCTTTAAATTAACCTAAACATTTATTTTATTAATTATATATTCATAGACAGTCAGTAATATTCAATAATATTTTTAAGAATATGCGAGAGCGAGTTGAAGATAGATAATAATTAAAGCAGGTTCCGAGTCGAATACAATCTGATCTTAGCTCGACGATTCTCAACGTAAAGACAGAATATTAGAACAGCCTCATCTGATGTTAAAACAATCTTACGGGATAATTACGATAATTAGTACCAGGATTAGTTACAAAATACGAGTGAAAGTCAAGTTACCAACCTTTTAAAATGATTTGTAATCAGAACAAATATATTATTTACAATCACTTGTCCGTAGGCGGTAAGCAACTGGAGCGACGATTAAGCTTAGACTCTTACTTTCTCAATTTGTCGTAATTTCATATTAATTTAGGTAGTAATTATATTAATTGTTTTACTGATAATAAAATAGTTCACTTAACTCACTCAGTCACTTCACTGCAGAATAGTGGATTAATTCGTTTTTCGTTTTTCGGAGCTTAAAGGCACGTGTAACCGCTCAAAACGGAAGATCAAAATCCACCGCGTCTCCATGCTAGATTGAGCAACTCGCAGACAGGTGTCAATGGTAGGTTGCTAGCCATGTAGTGACTGACTTTTGTAGCCGTCTGCTAGGCTCACAAATACACAAAAATTAAAAATACTTTTTCAAAAAAGTAAATAAGAATTAAAAATGCTAATTAAATATTTAATAAATCGAAGTTATCGAGCCTATATCCAGTCAATCGAGTTGTAGTACAGTTTGGCTTGAGCATTGACATTTGCCATGGTCAATTTCTAAAACGTATAAAAAGTGCACTCCTCTCCTGTACTCTACCAAAGGAACTTACCTATATCAGAGACGCACCGTGCAAAACTTGAATCCATTTAGAATAACTACGAACGCATCATTATGATGGGTTCCAGATAGGTATGAACGCATCATATTCATAAGAATACGGAAGTAACATGGGCCTCGTCTGTAACCTCATCGTATAATACTTTGATAAATTCATAATTTGATTCACTCTTTGGCATAATTGATGAACTCCAAATGCCGGTAGACATCTCGCATGTTCTCTACTTCAATTTTTTTGGTCTCGTATGTTCTCTACTAAAAAATCCTCCTCTACCTAGTTTTAATATTGGTCTCGTATGTTCTCTACCAGAATTACCTTCTCTACCTACTAAGTATTAAATGTGTCTGTGGTGTGTTTTATACTTGAGTAACATCTCTTTCTGCTGCGAAATAAATACTTTAGCTGCTTCGTGCTTTATATTCGTTCACGGAGCCCTTAACCGTGGATGAATATTCAAAATGAATGCTAAAGAAATCTGAGTAGAGAACATACGAGGCCATTGTTAGAACCAGGTAGAGGAGATTTTTTCAGTAGAGAACATACGAGACCAACGTTAAAATTCGGTAGAGGAGAAAATTGACGTAGAGAACATACGAGATGTCTACCCAAATGCCTTTGGTAGAGTAGGTGTAAGGATGTAATTATTTACTTAATCTTTTTATTAGCTTCAAGTTGTTGATGCAGTATATAAAAATGATTTAGTGATTGTGTGGCAAAAACAAAGCATTAACTGCCCAGATCAATATAAAATTATTCCATTTCTAGGATTTTTGAAAACTGTCTAACTGCTCAACCTTGAAAGCAGGGCCTCCCATAACAAAATAAGTGGGTGCCACTAGTGGCACAATAAGCCGTAAGTGTTTGAAATGCAGCCGTCCAAGTGTCACCGAACATTTTGCCCTTTTAAAATTACTTAACAGTTAAACAACGAGGTAAAAAACTGCGCCGTTTTTTTGGGGGAAAAGTATCCTTTTTAATTTTGGCAGCAGCCAATTTTTCTTACCGGAGGCTCTGCTCGAAAGTTTCCATGAACATCATTATTTGGGGGAAAAAAGTTCACGAATGGAATCATCAGGACATTTTCATACGAGATATGCTCATCTCTTTAGAATGTGAGTCTAAGATTTAAAAAATAAGCCTTTTATTGTGTAGCAGGAGGAAGATAGAAAGCCAACCGGTCACAGTATTATACTCTTTCCAAGAAACTTCATATCGCAATTATGGCTGATGAAGTTCTGGATAAAGGGGGACTGTTTTTAGATGAACTTACCAAACGACTTCGTGTTTTGCATCCGGACCAGCATCAGGTTACCCAGGATTTAATCACAGAATGTGAAGAATATCTTCAAGGTAGTTACAGTTTTTATTCACTATTTTTCAACGCTTGCTTGCCGCTGCACAATTAATGAAAAGAAGTAGTAGATTCTGAAATTCTAAACTAAATTTTTTGAATCTTTATTTCGTCCGGTAATTGAAATAGGGGCAAAAGAATTTCAAGAAACGGCTAAGGAATTCATCGAATTACTCTCAGCAATGGCGGAAACTGCAGACAGGGAAAGGATTGATGTGATTGGAAAGCGAAGTCGTTTATTGATGGTTACGTCTGATCGGCACTCTCTCCATCAACGAATGGAAGCATTGGTGAATGAGAAGGAAGCTCATTTAGAGCGCCTTAAATTGTACCACGAAAGTTTGGGGCGCCTCGAGTCTGATCAGGAAGATATCGTCCTTCGTTTGAGCAAACGTTGAAATGTGTGGTCATTTTTTGAAATTTATTCATTCCAAAATTGAATTGTATCTACTTTCAAAGCGTAAACTTAAACGAGTCCAAACTTGAAAATTGTTTACTTAATAAAGCGTTTCCTTATAGTGCGTTAACTTATGCTTAAATGAAGTTAAATAAAATTTGAATCGTATACATATGTACATGCTCAAAGTGCTGTGCTTTTCAAGATGTGTAATAAATTACAGCTTAAGTCTACTGCAATTACTACTGATTAGTAGAATCAAACTTTTTTTTTATATAATAGAATCTTTTTACTGATTGAACATATTTTCTATGAACCTGGAACCAACGTCTATTTCTTGATTATTTGTCACCATATTACCTTACATTGTTATTTTTTAGGTGTGTATGTATACCGACTACAATCGGCTATAATATTTTCTTAAATCAAAAATGAATTAAGGACCTTTGTCGATCAACCTATAATTTTCATTCACAAGCCTTCCATTAAAATAATTGTCCCTATAAATTATAAGACGTACTAGTAAGTAATGCCCTTGCGTCTTGGAGAGGATGTTAGCAGGTGATCAGCAGTTCAAAAGACGAATCATTGCGTGCATTCTGCACCTTCATATTCATAAACGAATTAGTGTGCATACCAAAGGCACCAGGATACACCTGGAGTCCTAGTGTCCTGGATAATGTTCCTGTTAAATCATAGCTCCAGTGACAACTGCTATAGATTAGGTTTAAAAAGTTATATATTGCAGAAACGTGTCGGAAGAGGTGATCTATTTAATTCAAACCCCAACACAGCCTAATGTAAGAGAAATCGTCTCCCCAATAATTAAGACCACTTACTTCTCGATTTTTTCATAAAAATAGACTGGCAGACACATTGCACTTACATGTAGATTGAAAGGCTGATAAAGTTGTTATAAAGAACGGACACTTTTTTCTAACACCTGTTTTTTGGAATTATATGAACATTATGATGGACAGCATCTAAATATTTGAGCATTCTCGTGGCAAATGAATCATACAGTAGCCAAGAATAACGACGGAGGATCTATAAAAGGCATGATGATAAACAATTTCGATTTCAGTGATCGCTTCAAGAATAAAAGAATAAAAGCAAAGGCTTCTTGATACTACTACTGTTGAGATTGGTCTTTAGTCTGAACAAAAGTCAAATAACTAATCTACAGCAACATTTTGTAAATTTAAATTTGCGTTTTAAGCGTCCGAAACAAGGCTCCTTCGTCACCGTACGCTTCAAATTTTCCCCCAGAAAGTCAGTGAACCAACAGTTTAACAACCCAGAAAATTGGAAAATTTAAAGTAAAAATACACTACAGACTATTTTGATAATCCTTTTCTTTGTTTACTTGTGAGATTGTCGTTTAGATTTTTTAAATAGAATTAAAGTTTGCATTTGAAAAAGGGGACATTTAGTATTACTTGTAAGAAGATCAACAGGCCAGAGCCATCGGAGCGGACTGGGCAGACGAAGGAAAGGAGAAGAAAAGAGATTTTGTGGGGAGGTAAGAAGAGACAGGATACAGGAAAGAAGTTAAAAAGAAATCGGAACGACAAGGTTATCAAAACAGACGTGAGAACACAAAGTAAGATAACAACAGGGACGGAACAATAAGTCGATAAATCCGTAAATCTTGGGTGTGCGTGAAAGACATACAGATCCGTGTGACTCGACTTCCATCTCCCACAAAATGTCTTCATTGAGTCTCTTCCGAAGATTTGTAATCATCCTGGTGTTTGCACAGGTCTTGAGTTCCTTCTTCTATTTCTTGACTCAAAATAATGTCGTATGAACGGAGTTGTTGCTTTTGACGTGAAAACTTTGAGCAATTCATTTGATTGAATGTCTTCTACTTCAACAATATTAGAGGCTCGCGACCTGTCTGACGGGGACAGCTAAGGCAGTACCAGTCACACATGTGTAGTATCTCACTGCGGTACACGTACATAAATAGCTTCCCTCTGAGCACAACTTAAAATGTATGACCTGTGACTCCCAACTTCTGCTACTATGTACAGATCTATTACCACACCTTATGCCTTTTGGGGGAGTTTCACATCAAATCAATTTTTCACCAAAGTTTTTTTCCCGCGTCTATTTCCCCGTCTCCCTTCTCTCCTTTTGGAGATTTTATTCGTACGTGAGTAGCTGGAAAAATTTGTGTGGAGCTTCCTTGTATGAACTTTACACTGTAGCCTTGTTTTCCCCCCTTAATGTTTTAGGCTGTTCAGTTTCCTTACACCACTCACTTAGGGACAGGGTATGTTTTTATGGGCTTGTAAGAAGATCGAGTGAAAGGATTAAAGTTGTTTGGTATAGGCATGTACTGGTACCTATATGAACATATATGTATATATATGTTATATGTACGTCTTTGGGGCAGGTGGGGTTTGCGGTTGCTGGTAGGAAACCTAAACACATTCAGCCTTCTATGGAAGATGCTCAGAAGATCATAACGGACCGCATTCGTTCTGCTAATCCTGAGCAGTTGGAAAAGGGGAAGGAACAAGCAGCAAAAAGATTGCAATCAAATTTTGCGAAGGTTATTATTTTTTTCTTTCTCGCACTCCCTTATTTCCCACATGCCTATGTATATATGTTTTGGCCAAGGTTTAAAAGATAGCCGGGGATCATGTTTCGAATTTTTAAGGCATATAAATCTGTTTTTACCAACGCAATGGTCAAGTTGAAAATTGAAATTAAGTTTTGTCGATACTTGTCCGCCTAAAGGCGTATAGATCATAGGCTAAAATATCTCTGTGTTTACGTTACTCATTACTCATTAGTAGTACTTAAAAATGTGGCCGTATCTTTCAGGATTTAATTGTACACTTTTAGTGCTCCAACACTTCCTATATAAATAGATGTAAAACATCATCAATGCTTTTGAATGGGTTTTGGTTCATTATTGTTGGTTTTGGTTATGGTTCGTCTGAAGTCTGAGCATTAACATTATGACACAGACCTGCATGATTCGATACAAGTTTACCTTTATAGGCAATGATGGCCATGTCAAGCAAGAGAGCACGAGAGATTCCCATGGAGATCCGGGAGGAGGCTAAAGCAATTGTGGCAGCCACAAAAGCTGGTCAACTGAATGACGCAGTTGTGATGAGTCTCCAGAACATCTTGTCTAATGCTCCCAACAAGGCAAGTCAAGTCAACCCATGAAAACTCTGTGTCTCTAGTATCTCTGTAACTTTTACAATGGAGATAGTGTACATTTTCCCCATCCTTTCTCTTCCCTTCTGTCTCACCTCCACCTGCACTTCCACTCCACCACCGTCGACTAGACAGTGATTTTCTAAATTATCTACACAACTCTCGTTACTGTACCGTATTGTATTACTTGGTAAACGAATCTGACATAATTTTCTCTTCTAGTTTTCTCTCAATTTATACAATCGTAGACTTTATCTCTACTTTTACTCTTCCTTCCCTCTTTTCCCATCTATTGTCCCTACTATTTTCAACTAGGCTTGCATACTGATAGAACTTCATTACGCTGCAGTACCTTGTAGAATGCGTCCTTACAGGGCGTGCAGATCAGGTGTCGGTTGAGCGTGCATACCTAGGTACACTACGTACATAAATACTTCCCCACTAGCTTCCCTCCTCCAGTTTATTATTAGATTGGGAAATTCCGAAATTTAAAATGTAGCGTCATTTCCCATCGCCCAGCCCAGTACAACATCAATTAAGTAGGTTCCTACGTACTACAAACCTTCTATATAAGTATCACGACGTGCTATCTACATGGGTCATAAAATGCAAAAGGGGCTATTCACATCTCTGAATGATGACACTGTAGGTATTTACAAGCCCTAAAAAGGAAGATAACAGCCGACCTATAGAACAGCATTTTACATGTACAGAATATATATTTTGTAGATAGCATATTTTGTTATTTCAGGGACGATATAATATGTAATGACACTGTTGTCTATGCAAGTTTGTCAGTTGGATGCCTTTCTCCATTAATACAATCTATAATGCACTGCTTCATCTGACTTCCACTACATTTACATACTGGGCTGGCAACCAGTATCTTCCCCAACTTAAAGTAGCACTAGCCCGAGTTATTTACTTATGCAGCAGCCTCGCATATTGCATCGTTTGAAAAAAAAACTTTGCTTATAACAACTTGAAGAAATCATTATAATTCCATTAAGGTAACATTGTACTCTTTTTCTTTTGTTTACGCAATCGGATAAGAGATCAAATTAAGCTTGGCTACGTCATCCTGTAGTGTGTAGAATCGACGTAGGGGACTTGAGTGTTCTATGCGATTCGGATTTGCGTAGACTGAATATTGTGCAGTACCTATGGACGAAGGTCTCTAAATGGAACGTTTAGATTTGTCACTGTAGGATAGGGAAGTGGACGGGGTTGACATTTAACGCACCGGTTCTGGAGCCTGTTCCCTGCCTCTGTTCTGTTCTGTTTGTCTTTCCTATGGTCGCTTAATGATGGCTGTTCCTGTTATTCTTCCCTTCCGTGTCTCTGTCTCTCTGGGTCTTGACTGTCTCTGTGCAGCACGGGAGTCTGCAGGAGGAAAGAAGGGACGGGGGAAGTGGAGAGACAGAGATATTTATTTTGTCACGGCCGTCGACTACACTCACTCCATGAATCCATTTCGTAAGAAGGAGGACGAGATACAGAAGAGAGTCTAATATAATTAAATCACCCATAGCCATTCTCATTCTAATAATCCTAATAGCCCAATCCAGCTCAGCAACTGAATTCCATTGTGAATGGCATTCTACCCAATGCCCCGGCCGACCTCCAGGCACCTCTTCAAGGAGTCATGGACTTTGTCAAAGCAAACATGGCTGGTGTTAATAATGTATTGAATCGACTCGTGAGCGGCACTCCTAATCTACTTCAGGTAGACTAACTTTCCCGTATTTCTTGATTTCTTGAGTCACTGGCGGTATACTTGTAGGTTGGAACGTATACCTACCTTCGTGCAATTCGTACATATATGTATACTGCTAGTCGACTCGGAATAACCGTAGTATAGAATATACCTACTTAGATTTGAGCAAACATATTTTTTTATGTTGAGCAAACTAAATTGTTTGGTCTCAATTGTTTTTCTTGTCGTTTGGTCGTTTCGTCCTATTCTTATTTCACAAGATTCAAGTCATTTCAGTCACATTTAAAATGTATTTGACATTCAAAGGGTGTTGTGGGGAGCTTGGCTAATACTTTGGGTGGAGTCAACATGGCTCTCAATGGAAGTATGGACTCTCTCAATAATTTGGTATATTCAAATATTCATTCTGTGTCATTCCATGCTACCAACGACGTCCCAACTCGTCTCATTTCTACCTTTTCCCAGTCAAAATTCCTTGTTGTTCTCTGTAATGTTCCACATTACCCGGTAGGTAACTGCAGGGTTGTCCTAGCTACAAGACAATTGTGCTGTCTGTAATTTCAAAACTTGCAAAATTTATGTATGATTTACCCCCTTTGAAGAGTTATTAAATATCCAGTGTCCCTGACTGTAGGTAATATGTCAGTATGTATTTAAAAAGTTATAAGGTACTGAAGTACTAAATCAGGAAACTTTTTTTCAACTTTTTGAGTGTAGCTCATATTAAAGTACCTATGCAGTTTCAAAATATTGTTTAAAAAATTCATGCACATAATTGATATATTTATACTACCATGTTTTTTATGACCTTTGAAGATAGATTGCGTGTTTTCTAGCTTTTAAAATATGCAATACCTGAAACGTAATGGTATTTGTATGTAAGTACCGTTAACTTATGTACATAGGTTGGTGGACTTCTCTCAGGCGGCGTTGCTGGTGGACTTCTCAATGGCGGTGCAGGTGGCCTTCTGTCCGGACGATAAATGTGCATACTGATGAGCCTGTGGGGAAACTTCTTTGTAGACAATTAGAATGGCAACACAAATACTACTTTGGATGCCTTCTGCTAATCGTATCGTAATTACCTAAACACATTGTGTACCTTGGAATTAACGACACCGGAAATATGCTTTATAATTGCTACAGTTTATATTTTTATGTAACTTAAATATGCTCACAAATGAGTTAGGGCAAGATTATAATGCTTTTAATTTGTAATTTTTGATTTTAATGAAATATTTTGACACACTAGTTGACCAGTGCGCAATGCAATGCACTGAAATTATGTTGCTATAATCCTTTCATTTTCTCTCATTCGTACAGCATGTTTCAATAAAACGTAGGTATACGGTGGCACGATGCTATAACTTTTGATAGGTGTTTAAAAGCGAGGGAGTTAAAAAAATGTTGTTTTGGAACAAGCTTGTTCAGTTGACCGAACAAGATTTTAGAACGGCATATATTCCTTACCGACTTTAATGAACCTTGAACTTCTTAAATTGCCTGTCCTTCAACTATATAACGTGGTTGGTGACATTGAAATTGTACTGTAAGTTCAAAAGTTATAGCTTCGTGCCACTGTACACTTTTCACTAAAAAAAACACTAAAAATTGACTATTGAATCGTAAAACGAATTGAAAAGCTAGCTACCGACCATAGCGTTTTGCTCATTTGTTGCAGAAATCGATGCAGAAGCCTATTTTTATTTTGATGGCTTCCTTTGACTTAGAATGCCACGCTAATATGCATGAATAGTTTAGTAAATGCAACTGCTACATGTTTTAACTTAGTTTTTTTTGTTTTCAAATCTAAAATGCGTAATAAATGCTCTCTAAAATCTCACATTGCTTTGTAGGCTTTTTGGGAAAAAAATAATTTGTTTTTAACAAGTGATTTTACTTAGTGCCAAAAGCTAAAATAAAATCTGTAAACCAGGGTCAAATCAAAAACTGTGCTTTAAATGCTTTTTAGGCTTCCGGTGTCCTTACTTATGCAACAGATACATGCTACCTGAAAAAACATAGTATTCTTGTCGTCAGTTGTTAATTTCAAGTCTAAAACTGAATAAAGTACTTAATAATAGAAAATATTTGATTTCCTGTCAATAAAACCTAAACACCAATATCAACAAGTGGGGTTTAGAGAATAATGAAATCTTTAACACAACATGCACTTTTATTTGCTTGGACGGATTTGTTTTTTGATTGTTTCGATATCTACTTCCCAGAACTCCATGAAGAGAAAAGAACAAAGTCAGGATTTAATATTATCATGTAATGTATAATATGGGTATTCTGTAATATGAGAGAGTAACGATCCCTTCAAGAATGAACTGACGAAATGATAAAATTAAATCAGAAGCAACAAAAAAGAATATTATTCCGTAACCAAGATCAAGTCGTTTACTTTTAAATTCAATAAAATCTTGAAATAGATTCCTTGAAACAGAGGTACGTGACGGCATTGGAGTCGGAACACTCATATGAGCATGCATTTGGGAGCGGTATCTGTATTTTTGATCATATCACAAGAAATAACCTTTTACTTTTTTATATAATATACTTGTACAATTTAAATTCAAGGAACATACAGATATGATATATCATTTCACTTTACAAGCCACGCCACACACGCCAAGTGTACACACATATTATTGCAAATACAATTTTCCATATTGACTTGAGATTCTTGAGTCTGTGCTCCATGCCTTTTCTTTTGCATCCCTGTCCTGGCGCTTCCTAAAGGTTTGGTTTAGTTTCAATGGTTTCAACTTCAACTTTATTGACAAAGCCCAGATGTGTGTGCTCATGTACGCTTTGGCATTGGAAAGTTCCATGTAGACATGATCCTGATACTTGGGTATAATATTTGAGAGCATGCCTTCAGCTTTTACTTTTCGCATGAGAGAAAAAAAAATTCCTTCTTTTTGAACAAATCAGCAAATAAAATGTTCATTCTATATAATATGCTAAAAACATCTGGAATCTTTTTCCTATTACGAGCACATACTGGACATTAACTTCTCTCCCGTCTTTCATTTCCAATTCCATGGGATGGAACTGTATTAATTTTGTACCCAAGGTCGAACTTTGGCCCTGATCGTGAGTACACCTCCGCAACTGCCTCCTAGCCTTTCTTTTGTTTGGGATTTTCATCCTGTTGTTTCTGTTATTCTAAATTAATTAAGAAGAATGTGACTACTGTAAAATCGGGATGAATATGCAACTATTATAATTTGTTGTTTGTGTGTAGAAGCACGAAAAGAGGGCTGTCTACATGCGCCAACAAAGTATTTAGATAGGTTGCTGCTTCCTGCGCCATTCAAGACGTGATAGGAACATACAGCCATGGAAAGTCGAGCATGTTGCTGTTTTATTGTGTTACCATTGCTATGCTAGAATAATTTTAATATGAAATCAGAAAATCACTGGAGTCAACAGTAGAAGTAATGCAAATCTGTTGACAATACCGTATCAAATATCAATTGATAATATTTCTTAGCAGCCTGTGCTCTTATTTGTCCTTTGTTCTTTCTTCCTTTGTATTTTTTCAGTTGTCGTAATGAAATCATTTGGTTAGTGGAGAGTCGTAGGCGTAGGAGTATTTGAGCATATGCAGACTGACATACCTACGTACGGAACATATTTACGAGCATATTCAATAAAGAATGAAACGAAGCGATCTGTTTTTGTTCATTGAACTAAATTACGAAATCATAGAAACGGATTCCGTCTCCTTCTTTAAGTCTTTCGTTCTTCCGAACACTACTTCCGCACGACCCACGGACTCCACCCACATGGGATTCTCATTTCATCTGCAATCTCATCGAACACTCCCATATCGTCTTACAAGGATCATTTTGCCTTAAAACCAGTTCACTTGCGCCAGGTGGGCTCAACTAGCGAGTCTCAAGTTGTTTTCGATTTTTGATATGGCGATCGTAGGAGAGATTTATGACTCAAATTTGTTAAAAACGTTGTAGAGCTTAAAGAACTACAAACATGGCAACTAATTACATTTGCAGGTATCGGTTTAGGAAAGAAGCCCTTTTTCCATCCTCAAATTTTTGTTCGTGTGAGTTACCTATATATAGTAGCAGTATACTTTGAATGTCTGAGGACCGTTTGTTTGGTAGAAACGAAATCCTTAAAAGTAAGTAGCGTATTCATGCAATTCTTACCTTGTAATTCTACTATTTTACCGAAGTATTGAGAATTAGATGCATCACTAGTGTGCTGTATAATTTTAAGCTTGAACAACGATATAATAATATGCAGTATTGTACAGGATCTACATTAGCTCTTACGTAGAATGCATAACAAAGACCGGATGTACTAGTAATGGCATGATATAGACACGTAGTATTCTTTGAATTCTTCCTTACGCGTATACGCGTACCAATCACAGACTATAAGAAGCTCCACTCACAAACTCACAATGCATAAATATAAGATTAAGGCAGAAGGGACAATTTTCTTCCATTCCTCTTGAATGGCTGATTTGTTCGGAAAGATGAAGCTTCGGACGTGGAGATTTTTTAAATTTGATATTTTTTTTCAAGAAGTGCACACAAAAGTGTAAAGTCTCAAGTATGTACTTGGGTAGATAGGTGGTTGCATACTGCTGAGACTTCCCTCCAATCCGCATACCCACAATGCGTGCTCGCTCTCAACCACGTCCCAGCCAGCCTGTTGTACTGAATCATATTCGTGCAGATATCATAATAATATTTTGCTAGTGCGAGGTCTAGTGGTACTTCTGCTCTGGCAGTGGAGATCCGACGAACACCCAGAGAGATGCGTTGATATTACAGACAGTCTTATGAATGGTAACTCTCCTCTTTGATCGGGCATTGGATTGCATGTGGTGTGCAACGGGTGTTCTCATCACCATAATACACAAGGGATTGAAAGGAGAGAAAGTGAGGGAGAGAGAGGGAGAGAGAGCGGGAAGAGACCTGGGGAGATTTTAAGATTTGTGTACTTATGTTTTCAAGGAGAAGGTTCGTTGAATTTACCTCTGGATTTGGATAGAAAAAGGAAAGGAAAGGAAGGGAAAAAGAAAGTATCGGTGGGAAGGATGGGATTTTCTGACTCGTGTCCATACACATAATATCTACACTCGTCTTCCAATCTTCCTATTTTCACTGCCTAGCTAAGCATATGTAGCTGGCCACTATAATGGGGAAGGTGTGTAGGAGAACATATGACGAAATGAGTGGGAAAAAAACTACTCAGTGCTCACCAGTTTGCGTTTGCTTTACAGATAGCTTAGCGTACACGCTCCTTCGCTCTGACTTGGCATTATTGGCATTAGAATTGGCGTTCGCATTCGAGTTGGCACTGCTTTTAATGCTCAACTCATGAAGATTTCCCAACTACGGCTTAGGCAGGACCGAGGTTAGGACTTATGAGTAGTGGCAGAATCAATACTTGAGAAGATGATGGTAATCCACATTCCTATCAAAGGTTTATCTACCACATCACTCATCCACTTCAATACATAACGGATCCTCCTATCAATCCAAGAGTACGTTATATAATATATATATATATATGTACACATATAGGTGTACCCATAGAAATGTAATACATTTTGCTACGTGGGCTTTAGAGTTTATGGATGGAGTAGTGAGATATTGTGGTGCCTTCAGCTGTCTTCTGCTTCTCATGATCAGACGTGCTCCGACACATCTAATAGAAAGAGCATGCCAGTAGGTATGCACAGTTGCATCTTCCATCCGTACACGGTTTTGTCGTCTTTACAGCTTCTTCGCACTTCCTTGTAATCGTAATCTTCTATTAAATACATGTATTTGCCACACACACACACACATAGGTGTGTATGATTCCACGTCCCACTCCAACTTCAACTTCGACATCACAACATGTTTACACAGGATCGTCATTTAAGCCAGCTACACTCACGCATTTTTAAACATTGACGAACACGGGCACATCAGAACATAAAAGCATTACAAGCATTACAGTAGCATCGATATTAGTATCACTTACTGCCATATGTACATAGTTGTACATACAGTGGCTAATGTTGGTTTGCGTATGGAATAAATAATTCGTTCCGTTATTTGAAGTCCACAACCAGCTCAGTTATCTTGGGGACCCGCAAACTGAGGGAAGATCGAAAAAAGAAACTGCACTTCATACATAGGTACTACAGTTGATATTTATTGATGCTCTACCCACACTCTTTGTAGTGACTTCACATACACTTCCACGCATTGACAGTAAAGACAGTGTTGATGAGCTCCATGCTGGTGCTGATGCTCCGCTAATATTGCTGACGCTGCTGCGGTTACTGGTAGAAATGAAAAGAAAAATTTCTGTGGTTTATTGATGGCATAGCAGGGTTTGTACAAGTACATCCGCATGTCGGAGAAAGCACTTCTACAGTGTCGTTCGAGACCACATCAACTATACCCGGGGTCGCCATTCCCTACCGCATAATCCAGATCCCCAAAAGTCCAGACTATCAATTTATTTTCCCTTGTGAAAAACTAAATATAATAAATATAGTGCATACGCTTGTATGTATGCTGGGAATGTACGGGTTCGCTTAGACGGTAGACGTCCGTCAGACAGTGGATACAAACATACGGCTGACGCGAGTATATTAGTGGGAAAGCGGAGATGGGGATGTTTTTAATAGAAAATTGTTTATGTACATATGAAAGAATGTGCTATGTGAGTTGCGTAGACAAATTTCCCTGCCACTACTGCCAGTTTGTTGTTCGTCCCTGACTGGCTGACTGACTTGTTTCCCACGTAGTAATGCTAATAGTAGTGTAGCAGTAGAAAGTAAATTACAATTTATTAGATACCTTGTATAGTTAGTAAGAAGAACTTGGGGAGAGAATGTAAGCTCCTATAGTGCTACTGCTCAGTGTCGTGGCAGTGGTATTTGTGGTCAAATCAAATGACAAGAACTACTTGGTTGATGGATACATTTACCAGTAGCTCGAACTTGGTTAACACTAAGCTTAAGCCCTAAAGAACCTTTTGACTAACTACATTATCCGAATTCCTTCAACAACTCCACCACGCACACAGCATCAGCAGCAGCAGCACAGCTCATCTCCTTCTAATAACAGCATGTCTGGCTGTTACGTGTCTCTGTCGGACTGCAAGTATGCTGCTCTCTTGTTGTCTCTGGTTGTGCAGACAGACGGATGTTTGTAGTGCTCAGTAGTGGGTTTAATTATGTGTGTGGGCATTTCGGCATTTATATGCGTTCCCTTTCCAAAGAAAGTCCACAACGTGCTTCATCATTCCTGTCGAAAGTTTTCACTGCGTCTTTGGATCCTAGATGAAAGTCTCTCGCTTTTCAAGTCAACCAACAAACTTCCTCATCTAATAATCTGCCATTAATTGAAGTTGTTTCACTCCTGGTGGTACAGTAAACAGGCAGGATATGGGATACACTTTAGTATATATCTATCAACATAATTGTTTTGCACTTTTGTATACAATCTGCTATACCTTTTACGTCCACACTGCGTGCACGCAAATCTTCTCCAAGTGATGTACTAACGCGGGTTTGAATGCACGAGTCTATAGGTCTTGCAATAATTTGCGTAGGGTATTCAACTACATTTCTACACCTTCTTTGCTTCCTTTCGTCGCCTGTCTTAAAGGTGTGCAGCTTTGAAATGCAAAATTATTCTGGATTTAAAACGCCGAATTATCTGTAAAGACCTTTATACACAAATTAAGTAAAAATAAAACATCTGCATTCTGTATGCACATTGCGCATTGTAGTGATAGCCTCCGCTTAAATATATTCCTGTATCCAAATCTTTATACGATACATGAAGTATGAAGTTGCCCGCATCATGACTTTCTACTCTATTTGCTCTTAAAAGTCAGGACCTTAATTAAAAACAGCAACCTTGAAAGCGTTATAAATAGAGACCAGTTGAGTAATATGCCCTTTCATTTTGAGTGAAATGTGATTTTGCCTCGTCAGTGTCAAAAATCCCATGACTGTGAGTTCAAACTCTGGCCTCGTTCTGCTGACTGCAGAATACAACGTCAGTATTATCCCTTTGGACGGGGATAGATCAGGTTCAATTATAATAGTTAATGAGCAGTGGAGGATGTGATAAAATAAGAAAACGTGAAGTCAGGGGATGGAAGATAGGGTCTGGCGGCATGGTATGCTATAAGCTATACACTGTAGTAAGCCGTAGTAGTTTAGAATAGTGACAAATTCCAGCAGTGTGGAAGAATCGAATTGGATTCAATGTTGGAAATTGGTCAGTGTGAAACAGGCTTTTTGACTTTACTACGTGTGCAGTTTTATGATAAGCCGACGCTTACAGTTTAGCGTAAATTAAATTAATTTTACGAACATCACTTTTGTAGAGAATTATTAAATTCCATCCTAAAAGGTTTGGGTAATGTGATGTTTCCTCGATCGTGTCGGGTCTGTCTATGTACATGCGTATAGCATATAGCCAGTACATATATTCGAGATTTAACATCCATGGGCAAAATATACTTTTATTTCTGAGAACATGCACGTCCAATGCGCATCTACATCACATACCTACCTACATGCTCTCTCGCTCAATTTCTAAATGGGCTTGTATTTTTTAGCTTTGAATTTATCTTAGTCTTACTCAAACGACATGAACTTATAGAAAAACTACAGCGCAGCATACACCTACCATTCCAAGCATTTATACATGATATTGCTGACTGTGAGAAGGGACCACCTACCTGTGAGCCCAATGCCCATAAAACTGAAAAGCCCGGAGTCTGACTGGGGATGTAGAAGGTGAACTTGATCATAGGTAAGCTTATTCATAGGCATATAGTAACGGAGAGTCTTTCAATTATGACCTTGCGTAGAAGAAAAAAAACTTAGTCTTCTGTCGTGTGTTTTGAACGTATGTAATATTAAGTTCAAAAATTATTTGTTCAAACGTTTTTGTTATATTTTGATCATAAACTTAACACAGTTTTACACCTTTAGAAATGTTTCGAGCTTTTTGTATGGAAAGGTCCGACGTCATATTCGCATTGTTCCAGAGAGAAAATTGAATAAAACTATGGACACAGAGTAGGTGCACAAGATTTTGGAAAGAAACCCCAGTCAATGTCTGCATCTCTTTAACTCAATTCATCGAGCTTGACTGCACACTTCCCGTCATTTGCTTCGCTCCGTCTCGTCCTTTTTCAGAGAGTGTTCCTGACTGACATACTCGGTTCTGCTTCGGGTTTCTATTTTGGTTCCGGCGATTATGCATAAGGTATGCACATACCAAATAGCCTTCTGCTAAACGCTCAACATTTGCTACATGGATTTTACACAAGGGCTATTAACAGGTCTCCAACAAGTGCAGCACGTGATATCTACCAAAATTGGAAAAAAATTAAATGTATTACAAAGTAATGTCTTTACAGAACCACACCGAGACGGGGAAAAGAATATTTTGTAATACTTGATACAAGAATGCGTAGCATACGGTTTATATTTAATGCAGTCCATAGGTTTGATCACGTCCTAGTTCGTATACTAATGGGCTAAAAAGGGACAAAAAAGAAAAGGAAAAGAGCTGCTTTCACCACACCTACTGACACACTTGAAACTTTTAGTATGATCCAACCCTCCAGCGACAACAACAGCCTACATATGTATGTACCTGTATGCTTTACCCCTGATCAGTAATAAACTGATTGATAGAATCAAAATGCCTGCACACTACGTATATCTATTTTGTAGATATTTTGTACATATACATACATATTGTAAGGTTGGGGAAAGCGCTGAAGACGGAGAGAGAGATAGAGAGAGAGTCAGTGGATACGGAATCAAAAAGTGTCAATAGAATCATTCAATTATCTTGATTTTCATCGCTTTTTTCTTTCACACAAGTCAAGTCAAGTGTTTCACACTAAATAGAACGATCACTTTGATAGAAGCTTAATTTTCTTGTTCTAGCAGGAAATTTAGAGTCGAAATCGAGTTTTCAAGATAAATGGCATTCTTTTTTCCTTCACTTTTCTGTTGAATCCGTATAAAAAGTTCCACGAAGGAGAAAGAAAGACAAGCGAAGTCTCCTTATCCTCCATCAATTCTTCATTCTTATTCTTATGCTTTACAGATATTATATGAAGCCGCCGTATAATAGCTTCTTGTCCCGCCCGTCTCAGAGTTCAATGTTTAACTTTGACTTTGACGTTTCTTTCATTCGAACTCCAGCCCGCTTACCTTATACCGGATCTCATCAAGTGTTTACAGTTCATCGTCTGAAATTTTTATTGCAATCACAATCCAAATGGCAATAGCAAAGGGAAGAGCAATCACAATCACAACGGGAGTACAGGATGCTAAAATGAAAGGAGGGAAAGCGTATCTGAATCTAAAAAAGGAATGAAACGTTACGTTTAATTTGAGTTGCGTTACGTTGCGTAACATTTAGCTTAAGAAACGCAAATGGCGAATGACAAATGCAAATGCTCAATCTTACCATGACGCTCACTTTCTTCCTAGAATCCAAGCAATACCATACGCTGCCAGAGCCCCAGCTTATTTGCTCAAAGTAAATTGAAAGTTGGACTAGACCAGAATGGGAATAACATTAATTGGGTTGGGGACAAGTGACCCACATTCGATTGGCCCAAGGCATATTTGCACGTTGGAAGCTTGTCCACTTTTACCGAGCCTTAGAAAAGTGGCCTCTAATTCATATCTATTCACCTGGCCTTCCATATAACTCTGTAACTCGTACAAGTATAACCTTTCCAGCCAGTATTTTGCGTGGTTTTATTTCAGTAATTATGTTTGATGCAAAATGTACAGGGTGTTCCAGAGAGAAGTCCACTACTTTAATTCCTAATAACTTTGTAGTCGCAACGATAGTTTTTACAACACTTTAGGTTTCAATAGAAAAATAATGTAAAAGTTTTTACTAAAAACAATTATTCAAATCGGGTCGGTTTTGCAGAAACTATGGCCTCAAGACCAAAATTAGGGGAAATTGGCATTGAGCAATGGCAATAATTCTCTTAATCACAAATAAAAAACAAACGCTGCTTTTCTTAAATGTTTTATTATTACAAAAAACTCGCTTTACGTCTTTTAAGCAAGTAGGAATGAGTGCATTTTGAGCACAGGGAACCATTTTCTTACGCATTTCTAAAAGTTACAGAGAAATCCTCTTTTAAAGAGCAAGACGCAACTTTCGGCAATTTCGACCCAATTGTTTTGAAAACAATATCTATTTGCTTCAAAACGTGCAATAAAAGAATTACATACAACTACATAGGTATTTTTACATTTGATTTATGGGCTCAGTACGTAAAGTTATTTTTCCACCAATTTTGGTCTCCAGGCCGTTGTTTTTGCAAAACCGATCCGATTTCAATGATTTATTCAGCAAAACATTCTCCATTATTTTTTTTATTCAAGTGTAAAGTTTTGTAAAAATCATCGTTTCCACTACAGTTTACAGCCACACAAGTTAATAGGAATTAAATTCATGGACGTCTTTCTGGAACACTCTGTACTGTTGCACAAGTTACGCAATACTTATTGACTTTTTGTTTTTTATTCGAAAACCCTTCCCACTTGTTTTATAAGCAAAATTGCGTGTTAATAAACTACTCACTCTACTCATAAGGACTGCGAAATTAAGGTCGAAAAGGGTAAAATCATTGACTTTGTTGAAAGACGATGAGCAAGTTGTCCGGGTCCCATTAAATTCTACCTGAACTCTTACGCTTAGGTGTGCGCTCAGGTGATCTAAATATAAACCTGCTTTTCCCATGCTCAATCCGCAATCCACAATTCAGAGCCCGACGATCCAGATTTAGTAGCTTGCGGCAAAAACAAAGTAAATCTTTTTTTTAGAGAACCAGAAAACCGAGAATGAAATGAGACTTGCTCATATAAAATACTCTATTCCCTTTACTTCCTGTTCTGCTGTGCTGTGCCGTGCCTTTGTCGCCAATCTCTTGTGCAAATAGTTGCACAACCCACACTCGACGTTCCCTGCCCTTTTGGTAAAACACATCTAGGTACATTGTAATTGAGCGATATTAAATGTTAAAAGTGAAATAGTACTTTGAAAAAGGTATAAAAATCGGAAACAAAATATTAAAACTTCATTTACAGAAGTCATTAATGAAAGATTACGGACAAAAATCGAGAATAAAAGGATGAAAGAACCCCGTTGGTTTGATTCTTCTTGAATTGAATTAAAAAGAATAATAATTACTGACAGATTATCTACTTCGGCTGAGTTTGTTGCTACCGACGTCGAAATAAAAGAAATACCAACACCACACTACCATCACCATTGCAGGTTATTCAAGAGAGAAAGAAATAGATAAAAATCCGTTTTCACTGTACAAAGTAACTATAAGCCGAATAAATAATGAGATAAAGGTGAAGACGATATGAGTAAGTGCCTTGGTTGGTTGGTTGACTGAATTGAGTTGCGTTTGACTTTGACGTTGAGTTGGTTAGAAGAAGAAGAAGAAGAAGAAGTAAATACATTGCTTGGTAGGTTGTGGGATGGAATCGGATTGGAACTGATATTCAGTATTGAGTTGCAAAGGAGACAAGGATTATACTGATAGAGTCAGGAGATTCATATGATGATGTCGTTAGGCAGAACTGACTCAAGGGATTGGCAAAAGGCAAAATGGCAACAGCATTTATCCGAGCTACCCACATGCATCAACAATATCGTTATTCAGGAAGCAAAATTGTCATCGTCCAAATTTTTCCAAGTTCAACGGTCAAACGAGCCCAATGAAAAGCACGTGTTTAGACCTTTTTGCAGCTTTTCAAAATTCATTAGTAAATATTTTTGAAAATATGCCAACCGCATTATTATATATACTACCGTATATTCGCGAGTAGAACCCCTGGGGCTCTATTTACAATTTGGTGTCGTAGACTGGGGCTATATTCGAGACTGGGGCTCTAATCGAGACTGGGGCTCTATTCAAAACTTGCCGTATTGCTCCATATTCGAGACTGGGGCTTTATTTCAATTTTTCATCCGTAGCATGGGGCTCTATTCGAGACTGGGGCTCTATTCGAACATGGGGCTCTACTCGCGAATATACGGTACTTGTCTTATTCAAAGGTTTGACGACCTACTTGCCATCAAACTTCAATTGAAAAACATTATCTGTGCCGTTACAGTTTTAAATGGAGATGGGACAATTCCAGTAAAGGAGCTTTTAAGAACGGAGAACTGTCATTTTTCTTCTTCAGTAGCGATTTGGTCTTCATATGTTTTGCGGAGAGCTGGAGTGCCAGTGTCATCGTCATCAAGATTAACATTCGCCGAGAATCGATCCATTACACAGGGTCCTACCATTTCCTTCCCTTTCTATCCTTCATTCTTTTCTCCCTTTTTTCTCCTTTTCCTTCGTCTGGGCTTCTGTCTTCTCTTTCTCTTAACCTCCGTCCTCTTTCCAATCCGCATCCTTTGCTCTCTTTCTTCCTCAGCTTCGTAATACTACAGTCTACCTTATACCTCCCATTTCCGAACTCTCCACATCTCCTCTAACCTGCACTGCTCCTTTTCCATCCCTTCTATTCCTTATCAGGCCACCGTTGAACGACAGCAAAGACAACGGCAGCGACAACTACAACGAAGCCGACAGCGACGCTCTAGTAAACCTGAACATAACCCACGTAAGAGCATACAAGTGAATACTAAAAATAAGAAAATGCAGAAAAGCTTCCTTAAACTGCCAGAATGTGCTATGTGTAGTATTGTTTGAAATCTGCGTCAATCCACACGGTTGTTCCGTGAAATAATTAGAAAAGGTTCATAACTTCCTACTTAAAAAGGGCATTGTCAACTTAAATCCTGGTATGCAAGTTGTAGTAACAAGTCAAGAAATAAGGTCATAATGGGGCATGATCAGAAAGACTGGGTAAAACTTTTTGAAAAATGTAGATAAGAGTTTTTGCTGAGAAAAGGACGGATGACAGGAGGACAGGACGTTCTCTATATGTACACACAAATGCTATACACACAAAATTCAGTGGGTGCACACGTGTAGTGTATATACATACATATCTGTCGTTGGTTGGGAGCAGAAAGTACATACATATGGCATGGCATACATAGTGCTGAGAATTCAGTCAAACTTTGGGAGGAAGAGAGGGAAAGATATAAAATGTCTTTATTCCACTTGGTTGTACTTTTGAAGGAAAGTGAATTCCGGGTAAAATTATGATCAATGAAGAGAGATCGAGACAAGAGACGAGAGGAGTAATGAAAAGAAGGGAAGCAATTCCATGAGGATTTACTTTTCCTCCTTTTTTTTTCTCTCTCTCTCTTCCCCAATATACATACCTAGGTACATTCATACCTATCACTATAGCTCTTTTGCCTAACAAGACCAAGACCCAAAAAAAAATAACAAGAACAAGACCAAGTCCCGTTGTCAGGTTTTCCCTTCCGCTCCCCTCCCCCTTCCTCAGCTTATTAGATGGACATGGATGACAACTGTACATTTTGTCATCTTCTACTTTTACTTCTCCGATACATACATAGGCATCCAATTCCAATCGTCATTTACCTACTCGAGACAAGACACAACATTCCAGGAGCCGGGACCGCTAATAGTTATATACTGATACAAATATGCACCTACATATATTTATACCAATACACGTAGGTACATACATACATGACTTGATCAAATGTTGTTTGGTTTGTGTGGATTATTACATCATGTACCTACTTACACAGCTTCTTCTTCTTCTTCTTCGTCTTCTTTTGGAGCGTCAGCAATTCAGCAATTGAGTTGTTCAGCAATTTCCTTGTTCAGATCTGGGCATGTTTTCCGCCGTATATTTTGTAATCTCTCGGCTTCCATGTATTACTTATACGTTTTCATCATGGAGCTGTCGCTCTCTGTAAGTTTGCCTCTGTTTTATCTACACACACACGTATAGAATGCTAGGATTAACGATTATGAATCTGAAGGAGATGGTATCGTCGGTGTAAGGAAGAGTTTGGGCTTACTTACGTAGGTATGTACATCTCTGATGGTTGTGTGACCCTTAGTTTAGCATTTGCTTTTGCTATGGTAGGGTACGATTACGATTACGATTACGATGTGAGGTCTTGACACTTGGTAGCTCAGCTCCCACTGGAACAATCTCAATCTTCTTTAATTAGACTTATTCAAGTCATCTTTTACTTCCCTTGTTATTCTTTCCCCGTCCCGTCCCAATTAACTCCTAGTGAGGGCATTCATTCCTAGGATGGTTCGATGTACACAGAAAACACACAATTCCCTTTTCTCACCTTTTTAATCCTAATCACGTCACGAACGTATAGAAATGGAAATGAAAAATAGGAACGAGTATCGAAGTGACAGTTGGGTAGCACTGTAGTGGTAGAAGTGCGGTGATTCTGATGGCTATCATACTGCGTGTAAAAGGTGTTTGTGTGGACATAATTTGTGCATGTGCTCTATCTTCCCCTGGCATGTGTACTGCTTCCCCTCACAAATTAATGATGTTCTATAAATTTCCTCCACTGCCAATTAACCTGTCAAAGTAATAGTCACTGGAGGTTACCCAGGGTGACATCATTGTTCTATAAACTCCTTAGTAATTCATCAAGCACCCCTATTAATTAATCCTTTTCATACTTATAATTATGTGTGTAATCACAGATAGCCAATAGAATGTAGATTTACAGATCTTTTTATAGAACCCTTACAACTATGTAGTTATACAGCACCGAAAAAAAATCAACAAAACTAGTACGAACCACTATTTCACAAGTTGTATTTATAGAAAACAATTGTATACTGAAGGGATTTAGGGCTAATACTCCTATTTCTACTTTGGTACAACAAAAGCATGGACAGACAAAGGAAAAGTAACTGACTGTAACTGTAATTGCAATTTCGTAATGCTGGCGTCAATGCACTGATTTTGTGCTCCGTTATAAAACGACGATACCTCCAGTACAGAATTTAAATATAATGCATCAGGTGTAAAGTAACCTCAACTGACTTTTCATCTTATCATCAAGCACTACACAACTCAGGGAAGAAAAGGACTCGAAATGATGGAGGTAAAGTACATATGACAGCTGTCCCTCTATAACGATAACGGGTTCTTTTACTCATTCCGTTGTGATTTAACCCCAGGCTCTCCAGGAGCCTCTTTGGCCTCTTTCATACTACTTGTGTCCATTATTACTATGGTATGATTCTATACAGATAAAATTTGCCATAAGTATATATCCAGCACATATATTATATACACCTTGCCTACCATGATGAAGGAAAGTACACTCTTTGTTGCTGTCAGAGTAATTGGAATTCAGAGTTATATGTTCCGCCTTTATTTATACACGTGACATTGAACTTACGTTAGACACTTGTGAAAGGTCAAACTAGAACGGATTCCAATGCCGACTGCCCGCACCAATACCAGCTTCAAAGCATACACTCGCACCAGACCACAGTCATTACAACTGTAGCTTGAAAGTATTTTCTGATTTATTCATTTACTACCACCTATAAATTATTAGCGGTCAAGCGGGAGAACTAAAAGTTGAGTTTCCATTTTCATATCCTTAAAAGTTTTCTCATACATTTGTAATAAGTAGGAAAAGAAAAGACTTTGTAGTGCCACGAGGAATGCAAGGCTGGAAGGCTAATATATGGCCTGGCACATTGACGTTTTAGCAATGCTGTCTGCTCGAATGATACTTATATTTTTATACATGAAAGGCCCGAGTGTGAATTTTGACTCCTTCAATCGCTCCGTCCACAGTTCACTGCATTAAGATTACACAGAATGACACTTGAAAAATATACAGGGAACTTTTTAGGATTCTATAAATGTTGGAAATAGAGAAAAACCAGATCCTAACTGAGAGGTAGCATTCCAGTGCAGTGCAGCAAAACCCCAATGCAGTGTAAATACCTATCTAGGTATGTACCTAGTTATAGTGGAGAGCAGAAAAGAGCAGAATGCATGCATGTTGCCCCGAGAGTCCTAGGCAAAGAAACAGAAAAACTTTTGGTTTCTTTTTTTATTTAGAAATGAAATAAATGGGTATGCTCAAATTGAAGGGGCTTACTTGTCTCAAATATAAGCTAGAAATACATCCTTGCGAGTTCCTCTGAACCACATAGGTCGCAAAGTATACGATTCTCCTGAACTCCCTTCAGTCCTTCCTCCTTCAGCAATGCGATATTATGAATTCTGAATTTCTGAATTTCTGAATCGTATAAAGCCCAGTGCAGAACAGGTATCTACAGGAAGCGTTCCATTAGGCATCACGCCATTTCCTTCACGTAAAAATGTAGTACGCTTCCTTACATAAATCGGCCAGGGTCAATGTCGCAATGAATTATCAATGTGATTACACTGTCAGTGATGCCCCTCTTAATTCTAATTTCCAGCTTCAATTTTCCTCGGGCTTCTCTGGGTACTAATTGCATACTCTACTTTTCCTTTTGGCTCCGCTCTTAGCGGCCTTAAAGCTCTTTCGAGGAGTAATCTACCAGCAAAACGTATGCACGTATATCCACCCTACATTAAGCATAGGTGGGATTACGTAGTACTCTTATAGTTATATGGACAACTCCCCCATCTACAGATACACTGCTCTGTAGAGAGAAATGAAAGAAGAAAATGCAACTTCAAGTATTTTCATCATTGAACTCTGACTCTGACTTTAATTCGACTTAAGAGCGTCCAAAGCTTTCAAGGCTCCACACATAAACCGCAAGCGAAATCAAGTGCAAACGCAAAGCAGCAACTAGTGTAGCACTGTACAACGCGAGGTTACACTGTAGCACTACAAAGCTTAACGTAGAAATGTAGAATGCGGTAAGAATAGAACGAATTTAATTCCTTCCAGTTTCCAGCCTAACCACATGAAACTAAACCGTGTGCCTTCCTCCAACACTACAGTTTAATCACTACAGCACTTTACACAGTGGTACAGTGGACAAGTAGCAATGCAATGCAATCAATCCTCGCCTAATAAATTCTGGAGCTTGAAAGGATATGGCAAGTGTCTGTTACGGTTATGTCTGTAGGGCCATGTCTACTGGACCATACATCATATGGAGATCCAGATCCAGTTGGAAGGGTTGAGGTAGGCACGAGTAGTTTCTGAGCTTTGAATTTTCCACCCAAGCCACACTGTACATGCAGGTACATAAGGGTCATTTTTCATACTAAACGTCATTTTGAAAGCTGAAATGTACAAATTTTAAGAGTAGACGAGGATGGTCTGCTGGTATCTTGCTCACATACATAGTAGATACGTGTGAACGTTAGTCACGTCAAGAATAGCTAGGCATGCAGTGATTATCATCAGAACTAACTACAACACAGGTGCATACGTCAAAATAACAATACAACTTTGACAGAATAAGATACTGAACTTTGGAATGCCATTACGGTACCTCACCTTTAAAGGATATGCACTTACTGGTCTAGTAGTACTACTTTCAAGGGACATGCACAATTTGGAAGGTAGGGAACAATTTAAAATTGTACAGCCTCTGGCGATGGACTCCTGGACACTTCCACTCTTCACAATTTTGGAATAAAACTAAAACCACATGCATGTTCGTAAAGTTGTGATGCTGTTCGGTAGGGAATTGAAATCAATCGTTCCTTGAACATCATTACAGTTTGTCCTTCTCTAGTGGAACTATTTCAAAGTTGACGAATATATTAGAATCTAAAATCGCCCTTTGCAGTCTGCACAGTTCGTCCTGAGAAGATTGCATTTGCAGGAAAGGAGGAAAGGAAGGAAGAAGAAAATACGTTGAAAATAATTTAGCCCAGTGCATTGTTGTAGATTTATTTGTAAATTTGTATGAGGGAGTATCAGGAGATGTTCAAGTCACTTGATTCATCAGAGTTCATTGGTGGAGAAAGAAAGTTGGGATGAAAAGCAGTTGTGTTCATTTTCTTGCTTCTTCATAGCTCTGTGTCTATATTTTTCCGACGGCCAGATCGGCAGGGAGTGAGGCCCACTTCGTTGTGGCTGGAGCATTAGTTGTCGTGGTAGTGATACAAGAGGAGGACGAGAAGAATTGAAAGAAAAGCAAGAAGAAGTGGCTCATTCTTGTGAGATACCTCTCTCCATTCTCTTTATTGAGGCTCTCTTTAGCCCCTGCATTGAATTTTGACAAGAGTGGTTCTATTTCCGATTGAATTCCATCAAAAGGACGGACGGGGAAGAAGTCGTTTTAGCGTGACACTTTGATAAACTTGACTTATTCTTGTTTCCCTGGGCTTACATTTTCTTGTTCCAATATTGGGAAATAATGCTAATGTAATAATAGACGAGGAGAATAAAACTACATCGAGACCTCTCAGCGACTCACTCAGAGAAAAGTGAAAAAGGGAGAGACGGAGACGGGGAAGTACTTTCATTCGGCTTTCTTTCCTCCTGTACGTGTTATATGTGTCATAAACTAGCTCTCATTGTCTTGTCAACCAAATAATCGTCCATTGGGAGGGGAAGTACATTGAATTTTCTGTTTGATCATCATCTCCCAACAAAATGCATCACCGTACTACTCAACTTCCTCACCAATAATAACAATAATATAATAACTAGAACAACAACAGCAGCCTTGAGATGAGATCTCAGTCGCCCATGTACATATGCAGACAGCATCAGCAGCAACATTTATAGTCAACCTCCATCCTGCGTAATAACAGACCATCACCGTGTTCCCCACAAGACACGACCAGAGAAAACAAGGGAACGGAAGGCAACGACGGCACTAAAATATCTATCTCTGCAATTTTCACCGAGCAGCGGAGAAGAGCCCCGCAAGTAACCAACAAAAGCCCCAACTCGTCGTCAGCGTACCATTTAGTCATGCATTCTCATAAAGTGATCTCAATGGCTTCCTCCACAACGTCCGCCTCCATCCCGGCAACTTCTTCCCGAGTCCATGATGAGAGCATAGGGGAAACTTTGGTGAGACGACCACGACGAACAGCACTAAAGCCAAAGGTACGTCTCTAGTACAAAATGCAATAATAATATTATAGCATCTTTTAAACAATAAGTCACATTCAACAAGCCCACTCGCGTCGTACAAACATTGTACGTGTGTGTCGGCTCAGCCTAGTATGTATGTATGTACATCCCCTACCAACCTTACGTGGCTACTTTCACATTATTAACAATCTCTCTCACTTTCGTTTTTATTTTACTATTTTTACTAAACCTCTGGCTGGTGCAATAAAACTGGCAGAAAATAGCGTATGAGTAGACGCATGTAGGTGTATGTGTGTGTCTGTAGTAGTTGCCCCAAATGGTAAATATGATGTACAGTCGTCCATGGTTGGTGGGGGACTGTCTAGTGAGCAGAGTGATAAAGTATACGATACGTGTACAATGCGAATAATGCGATACATTGTCAAGGTTGTATTGCAAAATGTAATCATAAAACACACGGACGTTATGTTTGTCCTGTAGTAACACACATGTGAACTTATGTAGGTACATGCTTCCTTCTCTTCCAACATTATTTGCTTTAGAATTTATTGCGAACTTTTTTTTCTCGGATACTATTTTGATATGTTACTGTTTTTCTGTTGGTAATCCAAATTCAAGCGTAATGCATGTTCACATTTACTACATTCCCAATTTAAAAACCAAAACATTCCTTCTGGCTCCTGGAATTTTGCGTAATAAGCCTAAAAGGAAACCATAATTACTGAGTTACAAAATATGCACTTATACCTACTATGCATTGAAAGGACAGCCATTGTTGCTGAAGCAGTGCTTGCAAGTTTCCACGGATGAAATTACATTAATAATTCCAAATGTTTTTGAAAGTTTAAAACGGGATATGTACAACATTGTCGTAAGAATGTAGAGCTTTACATTAATATTTTGGAACTACATTCAATTACAACGAAACGTTAATCACGTGAGTTACCAAAAAATCTAAATTGAATTTCTGACAACCTTAAAACATTTATGGAGATAACATACCTGCAGACCTAAATATTTTGTGCCTACCATCATGATGATATAAATACACATTTACATTTATAACACGTTGGCACACTCAGCACATTGACGTTGCTTCCTTTTTGTTTGGCCGACTCGTGAATGAACCTAGGTACCTTCATATGTACATGTGCTCCCATAACTGAAACAGATAGCATAGGTAATTATTTAAATGGTTTTTCCACTCACGTAAGCATTCGTGTACAAGTGCTATTTAATTAAATATTATGCTGCAAATATGCAGGTTAGCTCGCCCAAGTTATACAACAACGTATTCACACTGTACAAACGAAAATTTGCAAATAGCCTTCTGTCAAAAGGAGCCAAAGAGATTGTATTATATATTATGCATGCATGTATTTGTAGCTTTTTTGAATGCATGTAATTAGTAATTAATCAAAGTGCTTCACACAGTGTGTTTGTTTGAGGCATTATTAACTACAACAAAATAATTAGACTAGAAATCATGGGACAGTAAACAATGTATTACGATTCATTTGGGTAACAACCAACCCATGTTTTTTCAAGACCTTAAATAAACAGGTATTCGCTATCCAAGTGCATGGTATGCGGCTCATGGAAATGGTTTTAATATTTGTGTATTGCATTTACCGTGCTGGAAATGGCGACTGTATTTCGCTCTTGCTTGCATTACAGAGGAAATTGCGTAACCAACTTCTTTCCATTTATCAGCAAACCAAACCGAACGGAATCAAGCCCAGTACTAGTTAGTCAAAGCCCCTACAACTACAATGTACATTCTACTATTTTCCTATTGCTTAGGTTTTTGCTTTATTTCGCATGCGAGTGTGCAGTACGAAACGTTGGAGCATGATTATGAGTTGTTTGACATTTCTTCCCGTGACATAAAACTCATGGGTCACATTGAATTTTATTGAATTACTTAGGTTTGAACTACATAAGCGCCGACGATTTGATCCTTGTCTTTAAGATTTATTGCTAACCAAAGAGAATTTTCCCCCCTTCTTTTCATTATTATTACCATTTGTAGCGTGAATAGATTCCTGGAGAATTTTTTGCATTGTAAATTTCCATGGACGTATCCATGGATACTTTGAATTGATGTTGGCGGAAGGCTGTCTTAAAGTTAGTAGGTATACTTACTGTATTACGCTACGCTTTGCGATTGAAACTGCACCCAGAGACACTGCGAGAAAAAGTTGAAGGCTCTTTGTGAAAATAAAATAAATGGTTACTGCTTACTTCTCTCATTTCTCAAAATTCTAGTCCGAGTCTTCTTGGTATTCCCGAGAAGCACACGAGCCTGTGTATATCACTCAGTTTTTTCTTTAAAGGATACCATGAATCAAGATCACATGCACCCTTTACATTTGGAACTCAACACATAATTATATCCATACTTTGTGCTCCAGACTTGTGACTCTGCCTCTGCCTCTGTGCTTTTGATGAACTGCAATTATATAGCTATTGTAAATGCACGTGGTTTCCTTTTATCACGAACAGCATTAAAAAATTAGTGAAGGCTATTTCCCTAGCTTTTCCTCGCACAGCCCATGCTCCCAACTCCAAACGTATCGAACATTTACTTGTAAGAATAGAAAATCCGTTGAATTGTATTTGAAATGACAAAGATGTGAATTTAATGTAATATTTTTCTACGACCATTATCTCCCCAGTGCCAGTTACTTTCACTTCTGTTACGTGACTCGCATTATAAATAATTATATAGATATTATTATAGATACTCTACAGCTACAGTCTGTATGTTCGACTCCTACTGAATGTCCTTTTTTTTGTTTTCTCTCCACATCAACTTCAGTTTGGTTCAAAAACCTTACTAACTAACGATAAGCAAAGCAAAATTAGAAAATCCAAGACGCGGCACCAGAATAACCCTGTTCACGGGACATTCAAGATCATCCATTCATAGAATCTGTTCATATAGATTCACAGGACGGGATCTTGTTTAGCCCAGAGAATTGGTCGTGGGCTGTACATATGTACATATATACATGTGTTTTAATGGGAACAAATATTACGAGGGATAGCTTTATAAGAGGAATTAATTATATAGATCATATTATAGTCTAAATTATGTACAAATTAAAGTTGAAAGAGGGAGATGGACGTAAATGTTCCTGGGATAGTAGGGATACACATGGAAGGAGAAATAAAGAGAAAACTAAGGATGAAATGGAAATGGAGGAAACAGCTTTCTCGCATTTAGAACGATAATAATACATGTAGTAATAATATCTTACATTTCTTCCAATCTTACAGATCTTCTCATATTCCTTTGTATGGCTCGTCTTGTTCTGTGCGTCCCAGTTGAATTGTCTGGAAGGAAGGCCGAGTAGTCTCTTTCAGGAAGCAACAGTGACTGGCTACCAGCAATTTTCCCAGCGACAGAGACAGCCTCAGCAACAGCAGCAGCCACATTCAAATTCACAAGAAGAACATGAAACAAACTTTGCGTCAGCATCTCCGTCACTGGCCCACCCTCATGCCGCTACTTCTCCTTTGCCGTATGCTTAACTTTTAAACCAACTTATACATATACCTACATCCTACAGAGCTCCCAGAGTAATGACAAAAAAAAATGTAAAGATAATAAAAATCTACGATGAAGCGTAGGGATGGATTATGGACTTTGGCTGTCTTTGCGAATAATTATTTGTTAGGGACTTTTGAAAATGTGGATGTAATACATCAAATTATGTAAAACTCAAAAGATGGGGATTTCATTTATTAGTATTTTTGATCTCCTTTTTCTTCATCACATCCTTGAAGTGAGGTCCCATGGCTCTAATAATAATATGTGGGTTGTACGAGTAACATACTGTAAACATGGAATTTTTCTTTGCTGTATTATTTTTATCAGAGGAAGGATTTCGGTTGAAAGTACAAGTACTGACAAAAGGAAGAATGTAACGGAAGAGGGAACAATAAACCAGGAACGGAGTTCAAAAGGAGACGTTGACTTTACTGAGCTCTATGGTCACTTTCATCCTGCAAGAATCCTTCAAATTAATCCCGTTTACGCTGGCAAAGGGAGACGAAGGAGTAGCGTTCATCCAGCGGGTCAACTACAAGCTCAGCCAAGGTGGGTGTCTCTACTGCACTTACAAATTCCCTTTGAAATGTCTTATCATACGCACTTGCATCCGCTAAGTGGGAGCTTCATTGTCCTATACAGCACTCAAGTAACGGTCCCATTATAGACAACGACCCCTTAACCTTTACGGCGTCCAATGCATCATAAGTACGTGCCTTTTTCACAGCTACGTACAGGTCCACGTCAACCGTACAAGTTTACACGGTGGTTACTGAGGAGCTTAAAAAGCGATGCCATTCCAGTGCAAAAATTTAGTATAACGTAACAATGAGCGTACTAGCACATTATGCAAGTAGTATTCACATGTGCAGTTAAGATGCTGTTTTGAGCCTGGTGTCTATGGAGAGCTACGATAATGTGGAAATAGAAATAGATACGGAGCAGGAAAGTTCAGAGCACAGATGTATGTAGTACATATGCCGTTGTGTAACGTTGGCCAAGGTAGGAGTCAATGTATCTTTTCTTGTACATAATTTAGACTTGACAATTCCGGGAAGGAAATTACCTACCTATGATTGCCCGTTGATTTAATAGGAGCAGAGCCCAGTGAGTGACTAATGTCTTGGTAGTGAGTGCAGTGTAAGTAGGGAAGACAGACGAAAGACGACAAGAGGAATAATGGGATCAAAGATTTTAGGGTTCGTGCCATTTGAAATGTGACATTTCCCGGACATTGAATCATGCGATGGGTTCCCAAAGTCGAAAGTACGGATATTTATAGGGAATGCTTAATGTCTCCTCTAACTCACAGTTGTGCATCCATGAGCGTACATATCAAAAATTAGTATGATATTATGAGACTTCCCAAGAAGAAAGAACCCAGAGCTTCGTGGCTCAAGGAAATGAAATCAAATTTTATTAATTATTTAAAAAAAATTCAATAACCTTTTACCATTTGCCAGTATTTCAAGAGTTCCTCATTATTTCTTAAAATCAATCCTTTGTTATTTCCTTCCAGTTTGTTTTTATTTCACGGGTCTCCCAGTCGAACCTCGAACAATAACGAACGACGAATACCATCCAAAGGCGCAGCAGAATCCCTTTCAAATTATAGGCACATAGAGTCCAACTGCTGTTAAACTGATAGTGGTTTTGTGGCTTAGTCTTAGATTTCAATTTAGATTTCAGGTTATTATTGAAGCAGATCTAGTCCCCGTGTAATTTGTTTTTAGAAAAACTGCATATCTTTGTAAAATTACAAAAATTGAGCTTTCGTCGGCGTGGTTTGGTATGACTGGGATTTGGGAAACTTTAAATTGATCGTGGTCTAAATTAAATGAGACAAAGGGGAGATGCAGTCAAGGAAGACTGCAGATGCATGTAGACAGCCGACGAGATAGAGACTCGTGGCTGTAGAAAATGTGGAATGTAGAAAATAGAACGGATTTTTTCTTCCGTCAGTTTTGATGAACATCCGTCATTCCTACGTTTAGTTTTGTGCAAGAAAATATCGAAAGGTTGCATAAGAATGTGGTGGCAGCGGATTATAAACTCATGGTGGGGTCACTACTGGGTCTAAGCCCCTGTCTTTTAGCTGGCATGGTATGAGACTGTGTGTGCACATCATACACAAAAATAAAAGTGTTCCATCAAACTGTGGCTTTATCAAATTTCCCAGATGGTCGGTCACATATGAAATCGGTGAAAGCAGAAATTCCCCGTCCACTCTTGTTAAGCTTTAGAGAAAGGGAAGAAGGAAAGTGCTTGCCACAACTACAACGTGTCTGTTCTAAATGGACTGCATACGCGTCACCCATGAACCTAAACCCAAAACAGTCTATCTACATTTTTACAAACCATGTACAGCATCATCATCATCATGCCACGTACAAAAGATGTAAAATGTACATACTGCGTCCATGTGCATGAATTCAAAATAGCGTAGCATCATTTCATTGTTTGTAAAGGTTGTTGTGGCTAAAGCCGTGTAATAAAAGCAAACTTGAAAGCTTATAATTTTATTTAAATTAATACAGCGTAGTTTGCACCCGTAACAACCAATATTTATCAGCACATACATACGTAGTAATGACAAACATGCATCGTACAGACTGTAGAGAAATTGCGAATTCAATGTTAGAACGATGAACACGAATTCTAGAAACCCCAAATCAACTTCCAATATAATATCCGTAATCCATATGTAATATATACACTGGCTAGTTAGTTATGCTTAACTCGTAATAGGATCGCATTACTATTTGAATTCAAAGGCAGTTACTGACTGCGAACATCCGGCATAAGTTGAAGGGTGGGAGAGATAGGCAGAATGCTAAAAGTGAAAATGTCTGACTGGGCTCTTGTTAAATTTTGTAGAAAATTGGACTTTGAACCTGAGATACAAGACGAGAATGACATGCAGGCATTTCCATTTCAACATCCACCATTCGAGCAGTCAATACAACAACAACTCCAGAACATAAAACATAACATCCGTCTGGTCACCACTTCCTCTCCTTCTACTCCCCAGCGCCACTTTTACCGTACAGACAGTGACAGTCTCACCACCAATCCATCTACGACGACCACTACGAGTACCAGTACAAGCACTACACCCGGGTCTACTACCACTACAACTACCAGAACCACTACCAGCTCTACCACAGTCAGCCCAACAGAGGAAAACCAGAATACACGCAAAAAACTTAAACAGAAGGCTTCAGTGGGACTCACAGATGGCAAAGTTACGGAGAATGAGAAATCATATGCAGATTGGATCACGACACTTCGCAACGCATTATTTAACATGGGTGCAAGCTTAAGCTTGAGCACAGTTGAAGTAAATACTGCAAATACAGAATCCGAAGCTGCCACTAGACTCGTACGCCATGGAAATAGTGAAAAAAGCCAGGGGAATTTCGACAACAAAGAGGAAGCGGAAGGGGGAAGTACAAGTTTTGTTCACCTCATAAGCTCAATATTTCCACTGTATCCCGCGTACAAGGACAGGGCAGCCATTATTAAGAGGTTAGGATGGGGAGACAATGGGGACAGTGATGGAAAAAGGTTGTCTGCGGACCACTTGAGCGTCTTCGACTCCAACAACTCCGCTCCGAAGGAGAATGTAAATGTGAATCCCATTCATTTCAGTCATTCCACTTCAAATGACGGTAGTAATACTTTTTACAACATCATATCTCCATTCAGATCCCCACCTTCGCCTAACCAGAACCAGAACCAGAACCAAACACATCCTGCTCAAAGTAGCAAAATTATCACTGCTCCCTGGCCAAACTCGACCTTGTCTCCAAGAAACAGTTCCAAAGACGGAGCGTCGAACGCTCCCTTGCTCGTCTCGTCAGCTGTCTCTCTCAAAACTCCACCAACTACCAGCCCAAACCAAAGTCAAGGATATTCAGAGTCCATGAAGGTTGGTAGCATTGAGACTGACACGAAAGAAAAAGAAGAAGACAAAGTAGAACAACCACAGACCTTGCCCGTCCTTATCAAAACAATGGCTGCGGAGGTCTTGAGTCGTTTCATGGGAGCCAAGCCATCACCTGCTCCAACTTCCACTCACACCATCGCCACCACCACCACCAAATCCATTCCCACTACTACATTGAAACCTAATATGAATCTTAATGGGAATTCGGAAGACAAACTACTTCCCGTTGCACCGAATTTCGATTCCGATTCGTATTCGACTTTGGATCTAAATGGAAATTTATTCGAGACAAGGACACCACCAACTCCCAAAGACATTTCTTCACTTCACACCATCACCACCAATGACACTCTCCAGGAGAGTGAACGACGCGATCAACCCCTCGCTCAACTTCCTCCAGACCTCCTCACACTCGTCGCCTCCATCTTCCAAGGTAGCTCGGCTCCTGAGCATCCGGGAAAAAATCCAAATTATGACAGAATGAGCCCTTCCCCATTGACATCCACTTCGAATTTGACTTCTCCCCTCCTTCAACATCACAATGACACAACAACTAGGAATGCGGAATCAATAATGGCAAATCAAATTGATGAACCAGAGTTAGGAGGGAAGAAAAAGGAGAAAGGGCACACGAGTGAGCTGTCAGAACAGCTACAGAGCCCACCGAAACAAAAGACTTCCGAGGAAATGAAAAAGAGAGTTGAGTCTGGACAAGTACAAGAAAACATGATCGAGTCCACTGATAGCAATCATCACGGGGAAAAAGCAAACGCGGACAAAGACGAAGACGAAGACAGTGCAGGATGGTCCTTGGCAGATCTGTTCGGAATAGATAGCGAAGAAGATGACTCCGATGCAAGAATGAGCATCTTAGGCCCTGGGCCCAGTTGTGCTGTGGTTGGTATAGGCATCGGCCTTGCACTCTATGTTTACGGGAGAACTTGGAGATACGTCATTCCGAATGCACAGGCTTTCACCTCCACGGCTAGCCCTCCAATCATTGGAAATCTACAGAATCTTGGTTCCGTGGGGAATCTTTTTAGTGAGTTGTTAGGCGGGGGTGCACCGGGTGCGACTGGCTATGACACTGGACGTAGTTACGATGCCACATTGACTTCAAAGAATAATGGTTACTGGTATCCACCCGATTACAATGGCAATAATAACCAGTATAGTATTCCTAAGTACACGGATCAAAATCAACCGAATCAATTTGGCAGTTCAAGTGTAATACAGGCAGTGTCTCCCAATAATCAAATGAACTATGTACAGTCCATGTCTCGAGATACGCAGTTTGAGGCGACTGTTGAGAGTCCGGGTGAGTCTTATACATATTTCGAGTATCTTCCAAATTTCCCTGCTCAGACGCTAACGTTTTCTTCGAAAAAATAACTGAAACTCGTGTACAATACTCCATTTTATTGTTTATCTGTTGAAAGAATAACTTCATTAGGTAGGTTGCTTTTAAGGTGAAGATGCAAATGTAAACTATTATCATCATCCTCTTTTAAGTCTACCTCTATTTATAAAAATTAAACGTTTAAATAATACTTTGAACCATTAGCATAATATACTATTATTACAGCACAAGGTAAACCCACGAAAACTTCCGAGCAGAGGAAGAAAGACGAACTTTATTATGCAAAATAAAGATGACACTGTATTTATGTATTTGCAATTTGTAATACGTCATATATTTTATAAATGCCTACATACTTAATTAAATTGTACAAATACAAATAAGCCATCATGTAAAGTTTAATTTTTGAGTAATCTACAAATACCAATAATACAAAATTACCTGCATATAAACTTATTTTTTTAAATTATTACTGTTATCCTTGTTGAACAGGAAATTTGTTGTTATACTAAAAACTACTGTAAGTAATAAACTGATTATTTATTGCAATTCAAAAATTGAGCTGCTCATTAACGTTAAGTCATAATCTTTCTGCCTACTCACAATTAAATCTGAATGGAAAGGACCTGCACGGTTTTATACAGGAAGCCACAAAGGAAATAGTAAGATGAATAAATTGTACTTGAAATAGGTCAATTGATTCGGATTTACCATAAGTGATAGAAACTGGTTTTAGTTTGAATTGAACTCAAATCACAAACTATAAAAAAAATAATAAAAGGATGAAATAAAAATGAGAGTACGGTAGAATAAAAGTTGTCTCTTAAGTCATCCATCAAAATCATTATTGTAATAGGGTAGCCTGGGAAATGTTTCCCATTATTAGACGACATTCTAATGGATGTGAGCATCTGGGGAAGAAATGATGAGATAAAGTAAGGACGGAAGGAAAAGTACAGGGAGAAGATGTTCCTCCGTATAGGTATATACACAAAACTGGGAACTCGGGCGAAAAAAAGAAGGACAAGAAAAAGCAATGGTTTTTCGAGGAAAAGTGTTGATAGACTTTCTGCTACACTGAATTCATTGTAAGATTTTAGACTGTCTCTGTATCTCAACTCAAAGACAAGAACGGCGTACAATTTTACTTTTACTCATTACTCTCACAGTATGAGGTAATATTTGAAGGTCACACGCTCACACACACGTACACACAATCTAACTTCCCCATGATTTTCATCAAAACCACAGCCCAGCACAGAACCCACAACCGTACCCCAGGAGTAAAGGTATTACAGTCAGAGTCAGTCAAGGATCTGTAATAACAGAAAGGAACACAAGCCACGTAATTAATGTACACGACGGTACTGAAGAAGTAAAATGGCAGAGAACAAAAAAACAACAAAGTTTGAATGCCTTTCAAACGTTCTTTCGTTGCTTTTCAATCTAATTTATTTTGAAAAGGTCCAAAATACTGCTTTTAAAAGTTTTGAAATAGTTGAAAATTTAAAAAATAATGTTATTTCTAAACTACTTACACCAAGCCAAGCCACGATTATTTTAAAAATGAAGAGCCGCCATTTCACTTCTTCACTAACGACAACGACGTAATGTACCCGAAGCTACACATTTTTTCAAAATACAACACGGGATATCGAAACCGGAGCAAGCATATTTGGTCCCCACTAGAAATAGGGTTTGAATAATTGATTTAACTCTGGCCACAATCTTGGATAGACGCAGACACATTTAAAAACAAAATCAAAGCATTTTACTGGCATATTTGAAATTTCCGTTAAATTATTGATGGTACGGTTTCCCTCATCAATGTAATGTTCTAATGCGCCTGCTATGCTATAATCCTACTCGATGCGATGGATACTCACAACAGGGACCTACATGTATTTAGAATCCTTCAACGACACAGTCGTACATAGAAGATAAATGTACTACACATTGTAAACCAAATCGAATTCGTTTTTTCTTTTTACAGAAAGGAATAGAATTTGAAATAGATAGAGGATTAGATGTGTATCAATAATGTATGTAATATCAATATGTAAGGAATGGAGTTGAAGTTGGAAAGTCTGGAGTACATTTACTTAGAGTTACACACAGTTACGAAACGAAAGCAGTCGCCGTCTTCAAGTGTAGTAAGGGTTCTTAGCCTTCTTACCCATGGCCAGACTTTCTTCCCGTCTGGATTACATGGAGTTACATTTGCAGCTGGATGTGTTACATTGGTTGTCGGTTGGGCTTAGATTTGGATTTGGACCTGTAGTCCCACGTTTGCTTGACTTTTGCCGTGGTAGCTGGACGTCGGCTGGAGTCCATGGAAAGACCAAGAAGCCCAAGACCAACTAGGCAGCAGACGTTATAGCATGGAACTATCTGTATGTAATACGAAACCAGTGAGTAGTCGGTCAACTAGAGCCGGTCGTGCTGGACAGAGCATTCATTCAACAGGAAAGTTTGTGTGCGTGAAGACAGGAGTAAGAGGACCCATTCACGTCCCAGTATAGCACAGGGAAACAGACAATGCCCGGTTAGGTATGTTACGAATGTATGTAGGGAGGCGTTGTGTATTTTAGAAGTTCCATGTGTCCTTGTCTGCAGGTCGAATTTTTAATCCTAGGGGACATGCAAATATGACGTACTGGAAAAATTTATTTTATTTTTGGGAGATGTAGTATAAAGAATATATAGATATAATTACTTTGCTTTAAAAAGTTGAAATTTAAACATTAATTCCTTTGAAAACACTATCTTGTACGACCTAGCATGTTGAAATTGTATGAAAACATCAATGTAGGGATTCTTATTGTAAAACATAATTCTGGGATTCTCCACTAGAGTAAGGGCTATGCCAAATACAGTAAATATGGAGTAAAAAACATTATCATTGAGTAATTTTAAATTTGGGCATTAGTATTAGGAAAAATATTGTTTTGCTGTGGAATTCATTGCTCATGTTTTATTTATTTGCATACATAAATAAATGCGAAAATTCTTCTTTTTGCCTGTAGAGAAAGAAGTACTAATTTCGTTTATCTGTTGTAGCAATTCAAATTTTTGCCTGTATTGTCAACTGTAGTGAAGGGTAACGTTTTATTGCATTGGAACACAGATTGCATCTGACTAGAGTACCCTTTAATTTAAAAGTATTCATTAATCTTTGTTTTTTTTTACCGGATTTCTCCAACTTGATAAGTAAGAGCGAAAAGTTTGTGGCGAAAACCGAGTTCTGGGTTTGACACCCCATTTTTGGCACCTTTAAAAAAGGTTAGTGTCTTGTTTTGTAACTAATTTGATAACTTTTTAAAAACTTGCCGAAGATGTTTTGAATTTTCGGAAAGGCGCACATATATTGTTTGGCTTATTTTTCAGACCTTCCGCACGCCATCGTCATCAAATTTGCAAGGCCCCTTACTACAGGAGTAGTGTGGATCTGCGAGGACGTACATTCCCACTATCTACGTAAGTCTGGTAAGTTAGGTTCCTTGTCTAGCAGCTCCGGTTTTGCCTCGGTTTGGTTGGAATGGTGAGGCGCGAGGAACGGAGTGGAAGAAGGAAAAAACGGGAGCGGGAGTCACCCGCTTGCGTATTCGCCCTACGTATGGAAGATAAAGTCGGAAGGGATACTCACGATTGAATCTAGTTCCTTGTTCGATCTCAATTCGTGTGGTACTACTTAGTTTAAAGCGGACGGCTCATTTCCGGCCATGTACACCACCAACACGATCACCCCCGACTCTCACATTAGATAATTCCATTCCTCCAACTACAACTACACCAACTGTACGGCGTGAGATCAAATAAAAATAAAATAAAATACAATTACAGCCCTAGTAATTGAGTGGTGGTGAACGCTAGTCTCATTACGAAGCACTCAGCCCTAAAAACCTCCATTCATTAAAATCATCTTCACAGCCCAACACCTTCTTCAAATGTGTCGTCCGCTCCTCCGTTTAATCACATTTGCATTTCAAAGTTTACATTTTTTTCCCTCATTTCTCGCCTCCGGCTCAGCCATCGTCATCCCTCCCTTCACCGATGGTAGTTCTCCTTGTTTTCCATCCGCAAGTTAACTACTAGTACGTTTAAAACTCGTTTAATAATTAATGTAAACTTTTCCGTAGCTGCTCCTTTTTCGTCCTTCATCGTTTAGTGTTACTTGAGATAAGGAAGGTCTTGGTTTAGTCGTTTGAGTTTGTGGACGATCCCCGTGTCTCTCTGTCCAGTAATTATGTGAAAAATAAACAAAAGAGAGACTAGAAAGCAATTAATTATTGTTCACTGTAATTACATTCATCGTAATTTCATATCAGCTTCATTTGTATCCTTTGTCGCTCCATCGCATCGTGCATCCATTAATTTCTTGTTGACTTCTTGACTGTGGACTGCTTTGTACCTTGTGACTCTTTGATTTGTGAGGAACAGTGAAGAAACAAAAATTGATTTATTTACTGCACAAATTGCCCACTTCCTTTATTGCTGTCGATATTGGATATTGAATACTTGATACCTGCACCATTTCCCAAAGTATATGGGAAATTAGGAGGGAGGTGCCAGGGAGAAGACATATCAGGCTGTGCCAGGAAGAAGGGAACGTCGTTTTTAATTATTTTCCTGTTTCGTGGACGTAAATAGAAAAATTGTTCGATATATTAAAAGCCCTTGCTCCTCCGTACAGTCAACTTTTACGAGTTTTTTCCATTCTGCTGACTGTTCACTGATCTGTGCGTGACTCCACCTTGAATTCAGTGCTAACAATAGATACACGACAACACGGTGCGATTACGAGACGACAGTCGACAGTGAATTAATAAGGGATACAGAGTAGATACACACTCTCGACCATACTTGTGAAACGTGAAACAATTTCCTTCTCCTACTATATATTCATATAAAATATTCTGACTGGTTCTTACTCTTATAGTTGCAACTGCACTCCAACAACGCTCCTCAACACGTAATTGAATTTTGAATTTATGCCAAATCTTATCAAACCACTTAGTTTTTTTGTGCTGGTGGCTGCAACTATTTATTTCTTACGACTGAATCATCGGCATTCATTAAATTACCTACATTACTTGTGATGTAAGAACTGAAAAAGAAATATCAAATAGAAAATACCCTTCTACACAGATCCAGCATCAACATCTCTTACTTCTACTTTGTAAATAACTTATGTGCGGCTGTAAGTACAAAAACCGTTTCGTACTACCTAATTGCACGGACGAATTTCCATCTATGTAGATCTCCATCTCGACGTCCTCTCTCCACTAAAATCCATTCTGAATGAATAATCATGAAAGGTTTATTGAATTTGAATCCAAGCCGAGGTCATTCCATGGACTTTCATCATGAGCCAATTAAATGTCATTGTTGTCATTGGGAATTGTGTAGAAGGCAGACATTAGACGGGGTCACATTTTGTCATCGATATCGAAATACTTGCACTTGTCTACCTTCTTGTTTCATCCGCCATCATACTTCTACAAATGATCATCGGGGGAATTGTTAACATTTTTATAGGATGCCAGCTGGATTAATCGAAGGTGAGTATAGCTTCCTTTATTATGTGTCATCTCCCTTCCTCGCACATTCACTCCATTCTATTTCTATTATTTAATGTCCAGGCTTCCAACTCTAAGTTCTGGCTCTGTTTCTCTTTTTCTGGCTCTCTTTTTGGTTCAAGTTCTGCGGGTCTGGGATCTAAAAATATGTGCATACCAACATTATGACAATAGAAATACGAGTATACATGTGAGCCAACCTGTCCCTGTCGATTGCTCATAACAGTATTATCGAGAATCGCGATAATGTTTGTCCTTCACTACAGTAAATAACATTAATAATTTCCGATGGTTCTAAAAATTAAGAGTAGACAGCTACAAGTTATTCACCTCCTGACCTATAGGCCTATAGATTATTCACAATAGCCATAGACTATGACGTGTGCATATTATACAAAATAGACTTTATACATACATTAGGTGTATAGAGTATGTCGAGCAGACGTAATTTACTCTCAAAAGGCTCCGCGCACTGCGTATAGCTTTGGCATTTAAGCCATTGTCATATTTATTAGTGAGCCGTTCTATAGGCAACATGCAACATGATGGATTTTTGAGAGTGATGTACACTGTTTTAAACGAGCTCTTGTGTTTCCATGAGTAAAGGAATTCCCCTTCTGTATATCCACCCATCAAGATTCCCTTAACTTGGATAATAAATGGAAAAAGATGGATCAAAAGCAAACTTGTTATTGTTGCTTGTTTTTCTTTGCATCGAGCAAAAAAAAGAAAGAAGTGACAGAAGTATTTCAATCTTGGGCTCCTATATAATATTTGCTGCAGACAAACTAGTTTAATGTGTGCGTTGAACGTAGATTATTGTTTGTAGTGTTGAAGTTGAAAGGGTAAAAATTTGTGCTTAGTAGAAAATGTATGGGTAGGTTCTGCAGGGAGAGTTGTATGCACGTGATGTAGAGTGTGTAGAGAAATTCGTTTTCGCTTTCCTTCTTGTTCCCCACACAATTGTTTTCCATTTTCCTAGTTTGAAGGAAGTTTGTGTGTGTCTGAGTAAGAGTGAAAGAGTGTAAATAAATAAAACGGTCTGGGGAGGATATAAAGTAAGAAATATAGACAGCCCCAAAATAAGTTTTGCTTGTCTACAAAAAGAGTAAGAACGGACAGATTATTAAGTACATATTAAATATAAACGAGATGAGACAGAAAAGAAAAACAAGGGAGTTTATCTGGAATCCTATGATTATTGGAACATGAAAAGTTTCTTTCTTATAAAACAGAGTAAAAACCCCAGAGTTGATGATGGGTTAGGAAAGGATTCCTAGTTCAAATACCACAAACCATATTCCAAATTCTAGAGTTTCCAAGGTTCAAAGAGACTCAAAGGCGGAGGGCGAGCATGTGAAAAAGTGAAGAGAAGTAGAGAAGTGACAAGTTGTGAACTTGTACTTCCTTTTCAATCTCTACCATTTAAATTTGACTACTACTCTCAACCACTGTACGACGACTTTCCCCTGTCTCCTCGGCTAAGCGTCGGATTTTTTTTCTAGAGAGTCCTTCCTATAGGCATGGACTATAGATGTAAAGGGTAGTATTGATATACAGGGGATAAGCTCTCGTGCTATGCCTCATTGCATCGAAGTATTTTATAGCGTACGTGGAACTTTGTAAGGAAAGTATGTGGAAATCATCTGACAGTCTCTAACAACCAAGAAGTCGCCATTGATTCTCTTGCCCAGCTAACTTCCTCACTCTGTGACTCGTCTAATGCTGTCTCTAATGCTCAGATTGTGTAATGCACTCAAAACTCCCGATTTCCCTCTGTCTGAAACAACGCTTTTCTTGGAAGAGGGAAGGAACTGTGTAAGCATATTGTGGGTCATTGAGAGTACAAACATGCTATCTATGCTATCTACATACTTCCTTACAATTCAAATATCTTATCTATTAAGTTGTTCAAAACGTCAAAGCCCCATCCTAGGAACATGTTCAAGTGGTACAAGATGGTATCCCTTGCACGTTGAGAAAGCAAGGGCAATTTAAGTTCTCAGTTGTTGTTTCAACAAATTTCATCAAAGAAATATGTTCAAAGCGGTAGAAGAATAATATGTGTACGTCACTATTGTGCAGTGAATCCACTCAAAGTATTTTGAATTCTGTGTCCTACGTAGTACATATGTAGAGAAAGGCTTCAAATATTCTCCAGGGAATCATTTGAACTTGTTGTCGAGCAAGTGCTTGCTGACGGAAGAGATGTAAATTTTTCTCATATGTCTACGTAAGTGTGTACTCAAGGTTGCTGTTAGGTCACCGTGGTGGTGGCTGGGATTGCTACGGGAAATCCCCGCCCCTCCCCCGTCGTCTTTGAAATAATACATTGTTTTTCAATCAGCTGTCCGCCAATCCTCTAACACGTCCTCTCCTCCATTGTTTTGTCCATCTTAATTCTTTGTGGTAGCCTTTCGTTCCCTTTCGCCCTTGAAATTTGATGCTGAAGCAATTGCATGAGTTTACCACGGAAGCTAGGACGAGAGGGATAGTTTCCTCATTATTATTACTCATCCTGGGATGTCATTGTGATGTAAGTGGAACAAGGGGAAAAAATAAAGTAAAGTAACTTTCTCTGTTCACTGACAATTCAATTGATATCAACTTTCTCCATGTTTACTTCGTATTACTGTACTAGTAGTACCCAGTAGCCATCGTTGTGCATGAGCCTAGGTATACTTTCAGTAGTAGTATTTGTTACTGATCCTGGGCCCAAGAAATCTTACCTGATGAGCACGTAGAAATGCTTCGATGTAAGTGAAGAGCTGTATACACATGCATAGTAAATTCTGAATTCCCAAGCGATTTCTCTCTCTTTCGCTCTGTCCTATTGGTTCCTTACCTGATTCTTCCATGCTTTCTTTCCCTGTCTCTCTCTCTCTCTCTCTCTTTCCTGCATACCCCCCAGTAAACATGTCACCTGGAAGGCAAGGAAAGAGAAAAAAGTGATTTGGTTGACCTTCTTTTTCTCTCCTTGTTCTTGTTCTCTAACGATCACATCGAATTATGCTTTACATTCAGAACAGTGACAAAGTGGAGCTGGGACCACCCGTCCAACTTTATCTTTCTTCGTGCTCTTCTTGGATTACTTTGTTTTTTCTTTATCTTCCCTCGATTTTTTCCCTCGTGGTGTTGGAGTTGGAGCTGGAACCTCCACATGGACTGTGAGAAAAGCAATTTTATATACTCAAGGTGGATGATCGTGGAAGTTAGTTGTTCCTATTTCAATTTCCACTCCAACACTTACATTTCCCATTTACATGCATCCACTGTCTATCTGTCTGTCTCCGTGCCTCCATCTCCATGTCTTTCTGGTTCAGGAAAAGAGGGCACTAAATCCTCCGTGTCTCACACTTACACTTTAGTAATGCATATATTTCTACTTCCTATTTTATGAGACTTTCCCTTGAAATTATGCAAAATCCTGGGAACGGAGTGGACAAGTGAAGCCACTGCACTGTACTCAGGAAAATATTATTGTCACAAACAATATGCACTATGGAGGGTTAAAACAAGTATTCTCTTTGCTACTCAAAAGTATTGTATTTTCAAAGAAAACGGAATATCTTGAGATATGCGCACATATTTATGAATTTTACGGTTGTCGATTCTGTTTTTGCGCAAAACTTCAAATCACTTTTTTTTGTAGGAATTCAATAGTTTCAATGGTTAAAACAGGAGAAAACTGAATAGTCTGTAGATTCTTTTAGATTTAGAAGAATGCAAATAGGGAATTTAGCACTTTCAGAATTCAATAACATCGAAACACATTTGAAACTATATGTAGATGGCATATTTATGCCTTCCCTTTAAATTTTAAGGACAGCATGTACGAAGGTAGTTATATGTTTCTTCATTTCGATGAGCATACCAGTATGCATGTAAGTACTAGCTATAGGTATCACTCACTACCGGTAATAAATGACTGGAAGTACATTAGATTGTCTTACCTGTCAAGATCTTGACTGATTATTACAGCCCAGTCCATTATTGCAGAGACAGAGAGGGAGATAATTTTCGTTTTGATGCATAATGAAAATGTCTCCATATTCAGCGATTCGTCCCGTCCCTGGTCTTGCCGTCATCTCGTCAGCTCTGCGACACTACTCTGCGCCCTCTTCTATTGTATTTGTTCTGAATCCATTTTCAATCAGGATTTCTTTCTGGATTTAGAATTGGCGGCTATCATTCCAAGTCAGCCCAAGATGGAACCTGTATATGTATATACTATAGATAAATACAAATCAGATATATAACAGTCTACTGTCTGCAGCACCACCTTATTTTTTCTCCATCGCCTGTGACGCTCCAGTCTCTATTTATCTGTCCATTACGTTCATCTTCATTTTCATTTTCATTCTCATGTCCTTTTCTTTTCCCCTTTCTCTTTCTCTACTTATACGTTGAGAGAAGCACTCGACTTGCGATTAGGCTAGAAGCACTATGTGCACTCAATGGAGAGATTCATCTTGTACTTTCTTCATATGAGCACACTGGATGAAGAAAAATACAGGTACGGCGGTGTGGAGTCATTGCATCTGTGTGTATGAATACAATACGAATGCCTCCCTGAATGTAGAGAATGGCTACGTTACGTAACGTATGTGTTTGTGTGGTTTAGTAGATTTGGTCTTGGTTTTGATTTTGGTGAATTGAAGATTTGCGTATGAATCCAAATCCAAAATATAGACAGCCTTGTCCATTGTCGCTTCCTTCCAATACATCTAGATTACTCCCTTTCTACTCTTTTATTTCATTTTCTTTCTTTCTTCCTCCTTTTATATTCTATTTTCTCTTCTGGTTTCTTTCTTTTCATGAGAATTCGATCTGACAGGCTAACAATAAGGAACATCTAAATTTGTAACTGTAATACTGATAGATAGTCTTGAGTAAATTGTCCATGTGCTCCATCCTGTCAACCTATCTATCTTTATTCTCTGTCCTTTCTGTCTATCTCTCCAGCTCTTTCTCTCTCTCTATCTCTCTGACGTATCTAGTATCTAAAGCACGGCCCAGCACTACTAGTCTTACTTCACGCTTACTCTCACTCTGCTCTGTAATTCTCTTGCTCGGCTGCTCTTGTGGTTGCCTTGCAAGAGACAAAATGAAATAAAATGAAACCTTCGACTCCACTCACAATGTCTAGGTACCTATCTGTATACCTACCTGCTCACCCATCTCAGTCGGATTGCTGTTCCCCACTTTGTCGAACACGTCCATGTGTGCGTCTACAGATGCACAGTGTTATTTGCGAACTATGTGCCATCCAGGGCGTGTCATTGAATCTGAACGTGGCAACACGTATATTCAATATTCATTAACGGTTACTAGAAGAAGTCCCTTTCAGAAGAGAATCTTTCAATGCAACGGATGTTCACAAAACTGAGGGTTTCCAATTTTAAAAGACTTTCCTTAAATTTCCTTTTCCTTTTCCTTTCAAAGTTTTAAAGAGAAAAAGATATACGCATGATCATATGCAGATAATCGTCAACCTTAGAGCCAATGGAAGTTTGTAGTAGTTTGCAATTTCGGAAATTTCTGCACATTTTGTATTTCCTGCTTTGTACCAGCAAAGCTCCTAATTTCATAAGTCATCATTACAACCAAGAGTTCTGTCCCTCTTGACACCTTTTGTTCCTTCAGTTGTTCTAAATTCATGCTATGCCAAAGATTGCTTTTACTTCTCCTTTATCGTGATACTAGATACTATTCTGTAGATATAAGGTTGAAGATTGAAGAACGAGACCTGGGAAATAAGACTGGAATCCCAGAGTGCCTCCATGTAGACTCACTAGTATAGGAATAAAGTTGAGCTTCCGTAAAAGGATTCTAAAGGAAATTCATAAACTTGAAATTGTCACTGTCATTGTGGTGTTGTGCAGATATTGAGGGTGATGACGCTCTAAACAAATTAGCATCAAAGGACTTCATGCAACCACTCATTCATTCTCTAATTTCACCTTCACGTTTACGTTTTGTGCCAGTCGTGAATAAATCTCTCCATCCCTCCAAAACACTAAATGCACGGCTATGCCGCTTTAAATATTGATTTGTATTTAGAATATTGTCTCCTCAGTTAGTTTTGACAGGAGAGTCAACGTTCTCTGTTCGTGCTCTGTCTTGTCGGGTTGCTTGCTGGATTATCAGTATGTCGAGATAGGGAGTGAGTGGAACATTATCATCGTTATTGTATCAGTGACAGGGCGGTGTAGCATCCGCATCCTTCCCGTGCACCCTGTCTTTCTCTCTCTCTTTCTCTTCCGACTCCAACTCGGTTGCTTGCAACGCTGGTCCCAGTCATCTACATTGGGGGCTTATAGCATCAGATCCTCAAATGTGATGCTGAAACTGAAGAAAATAACAAGGAAAATGACAAGGTAAATTTACATGGCAAAATAATGTCCTTGTGTGATACGCCGTTACGTGCTTAGATAGGGCACTGGCTCAACGAACCGACGTGTTGGATGTAAGTGAATTTTAGTGTCCGACACACAACCCTCCCTGTCCGTAGCCAATGATGCTGATCATTCGCTGTGATATTTATAGAATGACAGTAAATTACATAGCTTACCGGAAACGCCCGATTAGCTTCTTCGAAAGCTATTTTAAAATTTTGAATCTCAGTTTCCCTTCCGTTGTAGGTGATTTTCATTTAAGTTTTCTACCGCCAGACAGTTTTCTACTGTTTGTGATCCGGAAACTAATCGAGAATTTACGGTTTGTACGTTATTAGATGCATCTTGTGCGTATGTAGACATGTACATATGTATACACATTTTATTGTTTTATGAGTGTGTATGCCTTAGGTATTCAGTCAGCCAAAAGTAGCTACTTATATAAATTATGCCTGTGTGCCATTTCCGATGGCGATGGAGCAAAGGAGGGAGAATAGAAACAGGAATTTAAAGGATTTACAAGGACACGTTAGAGTGTTGGAGTACTTAAGCTTAGAAAAGTACTAATGCTTAGAATGAATCCATTGAGCTGGGTCCGGTGAGTGTATGAAAACAATATGAAATAAAGCAGCAACTCGGTGAATAAATCCAATTCAATCCCAAGAAATAGCAAAGTAGAGAAGGTTGTATTTAGAATTATACATAAATATATACATTCTCATTAGAATGTCAGGGGATATTAGGCAAGGTTGATTGATCCTAATCCTTAAACTCCGTATCATTAGTTTGGATTTTCGGGAAATGTGTGTCATACCGTATCCTACATCTATTGAGAGGTACCTCACATTGATACCTACTGCGCTTTGGCTGTCATCCTCTGTAAAAATTCCGATGCGCAACCATACAGTATGGGTAGTTGCCTACTGACATTTTTATTGGTAGACAGGTACTCATATAATTGAAACAGTTACTACAGTAATTTGTTATGTCCATACAGTTGTGCCTACTGAGAGTACTGTCTACGATGTCTGCAAATACTTGTGAGGTTACGTAGATTTTTTGACAATTCAAAGTGGATAAGTTTGGGTGAGAACTCAACACGTGCTCCCTTCCCTTGGTAGACCGTAATTCTCAAATTCCGAGACTAAAAATATTCTCACTCCTATTACTTTCAGCAGGACTTCTGAAAGAGAAAGTTTCCGATTTCCCAAGGATGGCTGCACACTGACGCGCCTATGTTACCGATGCCTATGTTACCTACATACTCATAGCATTGCCGAAGGAGCAATGCGGGCTATCCAATTGTTCAAAGTCGCCAGTATTTCGAATAACCTGCTTTGTCGTTGTTGTACAGGAAAAAGTAATATCTGCAGCTTCTCAAGTGTAAGTACAGGAATAGCCAACTAAATGACTTTGATTGCTAACGTCTTGCTAGGTTAAACACCCTAAAAATAAAGGCTTTTTCAAGAAACTTTCTACGTTTTGGGAATGAAGATTCCATAATTTGTGAACTGTAGAAGTACAGCAGAATTATTGAGATTAAAAGTAGGTCAGATTCAATTATCGATTTGGCTTCGTCACTCCTAACTTCTCATTAAATCAAAAACTGAAAATTACAAATCAAGACGGTTAGCCTTATTAGACGGCTATACTGTTGCATTGTCTACCTAAGTAGATATAGGTAGGTAGCTACATACACATAGGTATGAGCACCAGGTATGTATGTATATCAGACAGCGTTCAGTGTTTTTATTATTTCCCGTGAGAATTTGCAGTTTCCATAGTTTTTGCACATACTTTCCAAAATACGTGTGGTGTGTAAACTTGTATCAACTTGTTTAAGAAGCGAAAGTTGGAAGATTGTATTTGGATGGGGAATGGGAATGTCATAGCATGGAAGAATTTGACTCTAACTTGAGATTTCGATGCCGGCAATAAAAACAAAGTCGTAGATTTGAAGATCCCAAGATCAGATTCATGCGTTGAGTTCCCAATCTATACAGACAATCAAAGGAGAGAGGGAGTGTGCTCTTAAGTACAAGTACTTACAGTCTCAAACAGCAGACATAGACATTATATAAACATTGATAGGTATCTCTCTCTCTCTCTTTCTCTGCTTCTTTTATCTCTCCTCTTCCACCGTCTACACTTCTACTCTGGATTATTCTTTTACCAATTCCAGCTGGTGGCTGTTGTTCTAATAAATATCTCAAATAAGTTTTTCTTGTTAGTGTCTCTCGCGTCTCACTCACTTGGTAAGATAATCGGACGGAAAAATCAAAACTTGTCCACGTCTATCTACTTCATTTAGCACTGAGGAAGATAAGGCGTGGCTGCTATGCATGTATGTATGTTTGTATAGTAAAGGAGCATCAAAACATTTCTTTGCTTCTACGGTGATTCATACTCACCTCCAAGTTGGCGATGATGTTGTACCTACAGAATTTATCTCAAGGGGTAATAACAATTTATTCAAATTTTAATAAGTGTGTGCGCCCATGCTTGTAATGTAAATACGAAAATATAAACAATTTCGCCTCCCATCTACTCCTAGCACATCTCTTCCTGAGCCCCGTGTTGTTCCTTTCCCATATTTTGTGGAATGATATGCTACTTGGAATAATAATATGGAAATGGATTTGTAACTATGATGGAGGAAGACCTGGATGGGGCATAAAAATATTTGGTATAATTTAATATCTTCAAAGTCTCAACATCAAATAATAAAGGAAGAGAAAACAGAGATCAGATCAGATCAGCTATCACGTCCCTCCCTGCTATCCTTTCCCTTATTTGTTTCTACAGGGGATCTATTTCTATTTTGGAAGCTTTCAATTTTGAGTTTTTCAGCCTTGAGCATTTTCGGGTATCAAAAATGGAGCAACAAGAGACTATTTAAAATATATTTATACTTCAGATTTTGTACCTACTGTAAGGAGAACTTCCCACATAAATGTAGTCAGTATTGACTTGCAATCTCCACCATTTGAGCATCTTTGACCTAAATAGTACGGTGGGAAAAATATGTTCGGAGTTGCACTGAGCTCACACGATACTCCCTCCAAAACGCCACTTAACATGAAAATAAGCAAATTGTAATAACCATAACCGTAAGGGTATATGATGAGGAACTATAAAATAAAAACTTGGTAAACTTTTGAAGGAGAAAAAAGAAAGCGTTAGGCAGATTTGAATGTCTATGAACAGTTCTTAGAAGAAACTCTCCCGTTTGAAAAGTATGTAAATAGGTACAAGTATGCATGTAGATGCATAGCAGACAGGATCGAGGATGTACGTACGCCAGTTAACTGAGTGTATGAAGGTTGTTTTTTAGAGTGAAATAGTTTACGACCAAACTTTATTGAATTAATATAGAAATTCTTTTACAAAATCTTAGATCCCATTGCCTTCCTAACTTTCATATTTCATTTCATCAGCTCCATCCAGATTTTTCTTGAAATAGAAATTATAAAATTTCTGAAAGAGAAAAATTGTCGGTTTTTTTTACTCTACCAAAGTAATTTGATAATGAGTTGACAGGCTGTTTTAACTCGCTCCCCTCTCTCTCTGAGTTCGTGCAAAACCTCCTTTCTTTGTAATCCAGGGAAAATAAGGTTGTTTTAAAAATATACTTTCCGAAGTTATTTTCTAGACTAAAATATTCCATTCAGGTTCAGAATGTTATTATGGAATAGATTATGTCTGTCTGTATAGGTATATACACGGTTTGGATTTGATTTAGATTCCGATTTGGAGAATAAACTTTGGTAGACTGGAAGGAGGAAGCTACGAGCTTAGCTAGGCTAGGAGAATTCATGTGATAATTTCGGTGTTGAGCTAATTGACGCAAATATTTGCTCATGCTGTATTTATGTAGTACTACCCCAGCAGGCCTATCCCAAGCGTTTAAATAGGATCTCTAACCAGAACCAATGAGGTTAAATTCTTCCTACCTATTTATTTTCCAATCTGTGGGAAAGGACGGACGTACGTACGTTTAAAACACGCTGTAATAGCAAAGTAATTTTTTCCCTCCTCTCCTACACTTCCTAGCCTTGTCCTTTATACATAAAGCGTTAAAGCTTTCAGCTGATCGTGAGTTTCAATTTAAGTAGTTGAATGCTCCAAAATACAAATTTTCTACTTAACTGAATTCGATTATAGACGATTTCTCTGTGAAAGCTCACGTCAGCTGATAAATACGCTCCTCGAGTCTTTTCAACACAACAACATCTCAGGGAATGTAAGTGAAGTCCTAGTCCATGAATGAAGTTGAGGTTTACGGATATAATTATACATGGCTACCTCCCATGCCGTACATACGGAATCGGCGGAGACGTCATTGTGCTCAATGTGTTCTATTTCTATGTACGGCTAAATTGAAGTGGAGGTATTCAACGTTTCTTTGCACAGCCGGCAAAAAAGATTTATTTTATACAAATACACACTTGAACACAACCTTTCCGAGGAAATATATATAGCTATGCCTACACATAGAGGGACTGTGCCGTCGTTATACGTACTTTTGCAAAATAAAATATTCAATTTCGATGGGAGGATTTTAGTGCGGGCGGCAGAAGTAAGAATGAAATATGTATGTATAGGTAAGTACATATGTACTGATAGAATTAAAGAAGTTACATCTGACTCTGACGTTAATTCTTGGAAATCTTGAGACTTCTTCCTTCCCCAGCCCGCGTCTTCCGTTTATCACTTGACCTAAAAAGACTAAAAACTATTCCAGAATATTTTAAAAAGACGAAAATAAGTAGTGATGGAGTAATCAAGTTAAGATTAGAGACGCCCAGTCACTTTCACTCGTCCTAGTGAAGGGAATGCTAATACAGTACTTCTGTAGAGAACTCAAGTTTGTTTTGTAACCGAAGTCATTTCAATCGATTCGTGACGGCCTGTGTTGAAATTCCCTTCTATTTCCATATGACAGCTGAACTTATATTGTATTATTGGAGATTTTGAGAAAATTCTTCAATATAACAAGATCTGGTACAGTACATATCTACCGTAAATGATCTAATTCTACGCGGGTCTCTAATTGTACGCGGGGGTCTGGGGGTCTGCAGGGAATAGTACGCAGCTGTACTGTTAGATCATTTACGGTACACATGTACATAGGTAGATTGCATAAATTATTTCTGGTTTTACGCGATCATTCTTCGCGAGTACTAATAACTTTTCATGGAAAGGCGAGACAAAACTATATTGTGTACGCAATGCTGAGCTTACGCTATTTTCTTGCAGCTAAAGAAATTAATTCTTTCTAGCACATGCAAGATTTCGTGATTAAGAAGTTATCACTTGAATAGACAGTAATCTTGAAGCACGTGTTTATACTTCAGCAAAAAATACATATGACAAAATGGGTTTTTTAGTTTCATGGTTTCATGGGTATTTTTTAAATACATACCACAGCTACAACAGGTACGCTTTTTGTAAAGGTATAGCAAATATACATGGGACCATACATACATTATAGAGCATAAAAAAGGAGTATAGTGTAAGTCTTGCTTGTATTCTCATGTGCGCCTTTTAAAGTATTAGGCCGTCGATTTAGCTGCTGACGAAGCCTTAAGAGCATTATGAGAACCAACGTAACTTACGGGCACAAAAGTAACTTTCATTCCCTTCGAATTCCCTTTAATTAACCAATTCTCAATTTAAGTGAAAGTTTCAAACGTCTGTATATATGTATACATCTGTAGGGTAAAGCTAGCTGAAATTAGTCAAGCTTGGTTATACTACACGAATAAATGAATAGAGTAATGCTAATAGTACACACATAACCCTAGTACAGATTGGTAGGAGAATAGTTGATTGCGATTTCTTGTAGAGTTCAGTTACATGGTATTACATTGTCTGTACCCAGGTACGTACTATACAATGCTCGTACCGTATATTACGTAAGTGAAAGATAAATAGAGATCTACTATCACCATCAGTATCATCAGATGCGACGTCACAATCCTTTGAACTTCAAATCTCAGTCTCAATTTAGACAAAATAGAGTGGAGGAAGGTGCCTAAATTTCAATCTCAATAAATTCTACAAACGTTAAATATCATCGTGGGAGGAGGTTGGAAATATACCGTCGGGTGTAAATGATAAGGCAATAAGTATAGGAGTTTCTATTTGCACTTAAGACTAAGGTCTCTCCCAAAGAACTAGTATTTTGATTCGTCAAGACTAAAGGAAATGTAAAATCTGCATTTGCTCAATCCATTACCATGAAAGTAATAAAATACATTTACATGACTACAATCACTAACGTTGTCCTCTCTATAGACGTCAACTCTTATACAAATTGCGTTGAAGGAAAAAAAGTATGATGTGCATATCTAATTTAAAATCAGTTGCATATTCCTGTCATAGAGTCAGCACTTGGGGTCCATTTTTATTTAGGGCTTTAAAATAGAGCCAATGACGTCTTCCATTTACTGATTCTTATTATGGAACGGGAGTCAAGTTCCGCGTAACAATTTATATGTTCCAAAGTCAACAATACAATTTATTCTATACACATTGTACAAATAATAAGCCTTAAAACAAAAGCAAAGTTCTGTCAACAATAATACATGCCTATATCGGGTAAATTGGGAATAATATTTTGTTGCTTTTGGCATGCATCAAGCATACCTATTTTATTTAGCTTTTGTTTTGTGTTACATTTTAAGTAATCTCCACCATACATCTGCTAATGTTAAATATGCTTGAGCAGGTACAATTTCATCCAATTGTGATTTGGGAGCACATCAGCCCATGGAGCAAGTAGGGTGTTCTTATTTCGCAAAATTGTGTTATGTTAATTATTATGCTTCACATCTACCCAGGGACACACCACACCATCGAGATCAAAGTAAAATAAAGTTGTGCAATAATTAATAATCTTAATAAAGGTACAAAAGACTCTGTTCTCCGTGAAAAGTTTCACGAGTTAATTTATTAGGTAGAGAAAGTTTCGGCTCAGTTTCAACTTCATAATTTTACAAAGGTAGAGGCAGTCCCATGGCAGCTGGTTTAGGGATTCCATCAAGACAGCCAGACTGGCACAGTAAACTCTAAGTGTGCTACCAGTCTATATATAGATCTGCACCAGACCTCCAGGTACTCCTATAGCTAGATGCTATACCTTGATTAGAGAACAGACAGTGCAATGTAATGTTATGTACTTTCAAGAACGCGTCAAGTACCAGTTTAATTTTCTCAGGTCTGACTTTTCCAAATCTAAAACAAATTGCAGGCGTATATACGTTCCCTCTTAATGCTTTCCGCTTGTTTACTGTCTGTGCGTAAGTAGCTAAATTACGTTATTACAGATACAATTTTCCAGCAGCAGTTTCTTTTAGTAGCTGTTAATAAATAATTTCAACTAATTTCTGTGCGTATGCCTCTATCGTTGAAATGCTCTCACCATTTATCATTGGGGGTAGCAGAAGTTAAGATATCTTACAGTTCTCTTTCCATAATCCCATTATTCTCAATGCACTGCAGAATAGCGGCTATATTCCTGCCCTGGGTACCATTTTATACACAGTAACAATCATTGTACGTATATAAATGAAAAACCATTGTATAACTTTGGCGTAGGCGTACTGCAAGTACTCATCATAATTCCTTTTAAGCACCGTAGCACCAAACAGCTTGGGAAATGGAAATGCCGGGGAAAATTATTCTGCACATCAATGCAATGGTGACAGTTGCAAGTTGCAAAGTCAAACACGAATTTAAACTAAGAACTGCAATGTGCTGTAATATGATATTGTAATAAAGTTTGTACAGTTTTTAGTATTTGGCTCCATGGCACCATAGCTTCATTTAGTATTGACTGGCTGAATCGAATGTTCTCGTCAAGTTGACGGGGTCTGCCGTAAAGTACAAAGTAGCTTTTCATTATAATTACCAGGTGCTGGGTGCTACTCAATTTCAGTCTTTTTCTACACATACTAAACATACGAACGTACGTAGTAGGCTATTGAATGAAGGTCCTACAGCAGGAATTGGTATATGCATTTGTCTATGCATAGCCGTAGGAGTGCAGTGGGCAGTATTTTATAAGCTTGAGATACGGAGCAGGTGAACATAGATTGATTGTCGAGGAGTGAGTCGACTGTCTTTTCTCGTGTGCTGGATGCCTAGTGGCCGGAAAGGAGCAATTTCCTAGGCTGATTATTTGTTTCTGGATGACTCAAAGAAGGTACCGGTGTGGTGGCGGTGGCGGTAAGTGAGTGAGCTTGTGTCCATGATATTATTATTCGGAGAGGAAAAGGTTGTTGCGCAAGGTGCGCGCATCGATTACAACCATTTCTTAATAAATGTATGTATGTGGCCCTGTGCATGTATGTACACCAATATTACTTTTATTTACCCTCTCTTTCTCTCTCTCTTTTTCTCCCAGCACAATTAAGGCCATAGGAGGGAATCAAATGTCATAGCCTTACTGGCCTTTATTCTTTTCTTGTCTCAAAGTTTACAACGTCCTTCAATTTTTACCCGTATAACCAAAAATATGAATATAATCGAATCGTCACGTAACTAGTAGTATACAGGATCCGTCTCAATCCACTGATCGATATGTAATTTAACTACTTGGTAGCTAATTTATAGTATTCCTTCGGCTCATTATTTTTCAATAATGCAAATCAAGCGAGGTTGCCTTGGACTGGACATGCATACATTTATTTTGCAATTTTCTATAAGATTTAGAATGTTTATTCAGTACTGGAGTGTGAATGTGGTACAAGAATTTTGAGTAGAATTAAGTTAATATGCAACTGCTGTGTTTGAGTGTGGCCTTTATCCGGCTTGACTATAATTAAACTTTCTGTTGATGGGGGATTGTTGGGATCCAAGTGCGTACTCGTACGAGGATGACTCATATCTGTATGTTCAGTCACTACTTCCCAGTATGCTATGGAAATGTGCGAACTCAACTTTTGACATTTTATGAGAATTCACTCATCGCAGTTGCTGGTAGTGGAGTTAATGATAATTATGCTCACATGAGCTAAAGTTTCGGACTCTACTATTCAGAACAAGAACAACTTCTAAATAAGGAAAGCTTTCTCATCAGGTATGCTGGCTCGTGCTCTGGTTCTGTCTCTTGCCCTGGGTCTGCTCTCTGTATTTCGTTGTCTGTAGGTGATAATGAGTCCATGTGTCTAGTCTGCCGTGGAGTATGTTTTCATTATGTGTTGACGGTAAATTGCTGATTTCCTTCTATTTCCATTCCATCATAATTGTACCGCAATACTTGCCAGTCAATGTGTTTTCTATGTGTACTTTAAGGTTCAAGTTTTGCAGCAAGAGCGTACATAAGCCCACTCGCTCTATATGTACCTTGAACATTAAGCAGACTTTCTATACGTATTAATATACCTGTATACCTAGTTTTAGCTACACATTAGTTGGTTAACTTTCAGCAGTTCACATTCACATTAATGTGACTCTATTATATACTTAACTACCTGTGTATGTTACATCCTGTGAGTATGCAATGACAAAAGTGAACTTTGTTTAGCTTTCTTCCTCCTTCCACGTAGATAAAATGTGCGAAGGACTCAATTATGGAATACAACAAGTTCCTAACTAACTTTACCTCGTGAACTGTCATGCGGGTAAAGTCAGTCGATTTCCATGGAAGTGCTTTGGATAGATTTTATCGGGTCTAATAACCTTGTTTGTGTTCACTACTCCACTACCTGCATGAAGCACTGAAGCCGCTATGTGCAGTGGCACATTCATGAATACAGATATAAATTGGAGTATAATGTACATAGGTATGTACACCCATTATATGCTTTCCCTACGCCCTTATAAAGCGCCTGCTCTTAACCTAGAAACGAACTGAGTCTAAAATTTCTCCAAGATAATCAATTTAAGTAATAGTAAACTCAGCGCATTTTTACATTATTAATATCAAAGACGAATGAGTGCGGAAAGGATGGATCGATCCTGCATATGCATTCTAGTTCTGTAGAGTCGTAATGTGAATTCAAATGTCTATGTGTGCTAATAAACTGGTGTATGGTACAACCAGAGGAAGGTACAAGTACTTTTCCTACCCTGCGAATTAAGTGATGTACCCCTGTTTGCAATTTAATGTGATACTTGATCCAAATAGACGTTACATAATTATATAGATCACCCCATCAGGTTTCCCTTCCGATATTGCCATCGCAACTTTGCCCTTCAAATTCGTTGTTCCTCACTAATTTGTTTTCGAGATATTTTCCCCTGACTGCATTGCACTACTAGTGATTTTTTGGCTCCTTGCAACTTGACCGTCATGAAGTTTCAAATTTTGCCGATTTTTCTTGGATTGAAATAGATTCGTCAAAGAGGACTGCTTTTGTTTGAGGATATATGATACTCGTAGATAGGTAGTATCCAGTGGGACTTCCTGTCTTTTTCTCAATGCCATCCAAATGTATATACGTATAGTATTTCTCTTTGTTTCTCATATTACTTGACACTTTCATTATAATTACCACTTTTTAGATATATCCATACGTAAAGTGCTTCCTCCAATTTAAGGTGTTGTGATACGATTTCCTGATACTTCTGATTTTATCGATCAAGTACTGTACATACAGGTATACAAGGTCATTATGAGCCATTGACATCGTTTCCGCAAAACCTAAGTAACATGCATGTTCAGCTACACTATTATTCAGAGTGTGTGTAAATAATTTGGATCGTTTCTCATTTATTACTAGTCAGTTTGGCCCAGCTTAAAAGGGCGCATCGTACAGCCCCGGCTAATACTCAAATTCACTGTGAACTGGAAATCCGATTTTTCGGTAGACCACAACTTAAGATTATAACTGTTTGACCAAGATTTGAGATCTGATTGTTTAGCTTAGAAGTACACAGGAGAATGGCGGAACTGGGGAGAACATCTACATACAGTAAAGTGAGTAAATAATAAAATCGATGTTTATGCGAATACGTGCCTTTCCGATGTCACATGCAGATATGTGAACGGAAATCAAGCGAAATGCAAACATCCCTAGTACACACTTTTATCTACCAACAAGGCAGCTCAGTGCAGGGTAATCATTAAGAATAATAAAAAGTACATACCTACACACATACATACTACGAGAATGTACCAATTGTGTAAATATTAATTCCAATGTGTATGCAGAATAATTATGTATGTAAACGCTTCCAGTTCTGGGCTCTCTTGCTTTGTTTTCTACGACAGAGACAGAGAGAAGGTATTGAGTAACCTAAGGCCAGATGCCACGTCTGCTAGTTTGTTTTATACGCCTATTTAAGTACTCGTCGACTAGGGGCACTACATTTGAAGCAGCTCCGTTGAGAACAAAAATATCGTGTCTGTATTGTGATTCTAGCAGGGAACAAGAATAAATCTGAGCTATTTATTTCAATTGTTTACCTAATACTATTTTGGGGAAGGAAACTACCACGAAATACACACAAACCATAGTTTTCCTCATCGCCGCACTCATAGGCATACGAAACTAAATTATGAATTGAGCTGAATCCTCAAGAGCTAAAAACAACAAGGTGTATTCTTGAAAAGTTTGTTGTCAACGCTCAACACTGTGTAATCAAAACATATGCATTTACTGTGTAGTATCAGCATTTTTTCTCTAAAATTAAAACATAGTTTACCTGTCACAAATACTGCCGCAATTTTCATGAATCACATTTTTTTTTCAATATGTATAAAGTACATAACACACAGTTTAATTCAAAATTTAATTACGAGCAAATTATTTAACTGGCTGAAAGCATTTGAAACTATTCCCTTAGCACATGAATAAGAAATGACCCCTTCGAGTGTTTCTGTACTTTTGCCAAAGTCAAGTCAGAGCCACCACTACCATTAGCACCAGGCGGAGCAGCAGCAGCGAGCGGTACGGGACCAGCGCTTTAATGTTTATGTCCACGAGCCTTTATGCAAAAGCATAATTTCTAGGCCAAAGAATTTTTCCGCCCAAAATAATTGCTGTAAATACTGCTGTGTTATTTTTCCACTGCATATTTGCATGCTCGTCAAGGACATGGGCTACTTGATGATGCTACAGAAATAATATATGTGGCATTCATAGTTGGAAGTAGTAGTTCGGATAATTGAATGTTCAAAGTATGCGGAATTAGGCTCCCCTGTCATACATTCTAGTAAAATACTCTAACAAAGTAGGTACGTATGTTATATGGATGTCTAAATCGAGCTCATAGGTTGGATGCACGTAATAAAAAAATGTCATCCATACATTCAGGAAAACTATGTGAAAATTTTAAAAGTAAAGAACATTCAAATTCCAGCTTAATGTGGATCCGTACCTAAATACCTGTAAATACTTAGCATTCCATGAACTTTCTCCAGACTGGAGACAGTACCATGTACTAGCAGTGGAACTGCGGTACAGTATTATTAGACAAAGAGTGCAATGAACGATGGCTAAATCTACGATAAACAACCAGAATTATCGCAGATATAAGCTTGGGCAGTACTTAACCGGCGTACAGTCATACGATGCATTGCAGCATCTATTCATATCCTTTAGTGCTTCTCGACCTACTGATTGTCAATAGAGTTGAAATTGAAATCGAAATTGAATAGAATGGAGATAATTGAGGGCATATCATGAGGGAATTGTAGAAATAATCCCGACTAGCAACTCCACGCAATAGTGACAATGGTAAACTTTAATAATTCTAATGGGTTTTGATGCCTTGCCAAAAAGTAAATCAATGAGTTTAAAAGGAGTGGGCGGAGGGGAAGGCAGACGGGAGTTTAAGTTGCACAATTTCTGTATTTTAATTGTTTCACTTCCTATTGTATCGCCCTTTAAAATTACAGGCTCGCTTTCATTCCAACCTTATTTTTCCCTCACTCTTACTCCTGCAAATATTATGACATGAGTAAGTATGGAGAATAAAACTTTTGTTGTATGTAGCAGAGGAAGTAGGCACGTTTGCGTAATACTAAATGTGCATGTTCATTATGTGATTATTTTCGTTTTCTTCGTGTATTCCAAAGTACAAGAAGATGAGCACAATCAACAAAGACAATGCTAATATCGTATGGTGACTGCACTTTTAGACTCAAAGAAGAACAGGGAGGAAAGTGAGTAGCTAATCCGGGTAGAAGTAATGCTGGAGAATGGGGATATTATCTAAAATACCATGGTTTTACTTTTACTGCTATCATAATGACTGCTCACTGTTTTCCTGCGTGAAGCATTTCCTCAAAGAAATGCATAGGTACGTAATGTGTGGGTGAAAGCTCTATGGATGAATTTTGATGTGTTGGAGTAAAATAGTATGTAAAAGCAGTGAATGGCAAAAGTGATATAATAAGGCCATTCCATGTAAATGTGGTGGCAATTCACATTGGATTTGTGGGACAATCGTGTAAGGAAAAAGAGGGGAAACATACCAACGAACCAGCCCACCTACTTAAATGCATTTAAGTGTTTCGTCCCCATTCATATCTGAATATGGTCCTTTCGGATGAGATATGAAACGTAGATAAATAGTGTGTAATAAGTGGAGTCATTGAGGACACGGGTTAGACTTGTGCTCGTCCCTGTTCTGTATTTTGATTGGTTGACAAGGCTACGTTGGACAGGACTCGCCATCTTGCAGCTGACATCAGAGACTTCATTAAAGATTGACTCCCTTTATTTCGCTAATGTGGTGCTCTTTCGTCTTATTCTACAGAATGCTTCCTCCATTCAATCGGTTTGATTCGTTTATGCATGCAAATTCTCAATCAATATTAGACTAAACCGAATGGTTCGACTCTTGATAATATCCCCATTTGTACTCTCGACTGTCTGTTTTGTCAGTTGCCTCTCCTAAACACACATCTGTACTGTCTATGCACGCACTCCCTATCAAACGATCAAACCAGGTCTGGAATGGTATTAAGAGGAAGTGTACGTATTATTACCCACACTTTGTGTTTTAAGTTTTTTATGGTTTTTGATTTAGAGCTCACACGGCTCCTTAGGGCTAGCATAAGATTGGAATATTCCAGAAAATTTATTTTCGATTTTCTATTATATTTGTACCAGACAGTGATACTGTGCATAGATTATATCCCTGTGGGGAAAATAAATATTTTCTGCATATTTATGTGTAGTCACGAGGTTTCTAAAACAGACACGACTATTTTAAGGTTCTTTTTTCCAGATCCACATTTTCAACGTTCCACGTTAGAATATTTCGCTTTCTCAATGCATCTTTTATTATTCAGTAGCCAGGAGGGAGCAGAGAAAAAATTTAATGTATGAATGTACCTTTGGCGTTTGTATTATTGGAAGGAACTCACTGAATAGTATATAATATGTACTATATATATATTATATTACTATTTGTCGACAAAGTTTTAGGAGAAACAATGTAAGGAGCGTGATTACTGAGCCGGCTTGTATCGGCCGCATTTCAAGGCAGAAGTTTGGTCGACTGGACGGGTTTTTAGTTAAATATACATAGGTACATAACAGGGTGAAAATTTATTGGACGCAATAAATTGCTGACATACTTATTCTATATAATATTTTACATATATTATACTATTGTTGTTCCTACGTAACTTGTCATGTGAATTGTGTTGTATTGTGTGTAATAAGTAATGTTGTGTGTAATTTTTATAATTCTGACTGCGAATAGAAAGATTGCCATGGTCGTGGTCTGGAAAATCATTGAGTCGTTGAGGCAGTAGCGACAATCGGGTATTTAGTGTTAATTAGTCAACGGCCAGGTCATCTGAAGTTATACATTACGGCACTATCGTACGTCAGCTCAAGGTGAAGGTAAAGCCTTTAGTCGTATGATCGTAGCGACGGAAGAGTGGCCATAAGGTCAAATGTCAATAAGTAATTAAGGGCGAGTTATGGTTAGGGTTCCTAATCCTCAAAAGGCGATAGGACGTTACCGAAGCCTCGTAAAGTGACCTAATGTAATACCCCCGTGTACAATCTACTGTCGGCAGCGGACCAATCCGAAGGATATAAAGTACAACATAACTCATTAAATATATTGTAATTATCTTCTATGGCGTTTTACCACTATACTACTATTGAGTTTATCTGTAATACAAATCGCAATGAGGTCGGCAGTTAGTAGCCAGTATCCATTAATGTTGGCTTACCCGAAGTAATGATGAGCGAGTTGCCAATATAATCCCACCATCCCTACAACTTCGTACAATAAACGGCACGATGAGTATAGGTCCAGCGTACGATTGACGTCAAGTGAATTAAGTAAAGTAGGTACCTAAGTAAGTAATCGTTTTTAGGTTGAAATGTTGTCAACTAAAATAGATGGTGGTATTGATGGTGGAATGATTGAGATTTGAGTAGACCCATGTGATGTAGACAAAGTATTTAACAGTGCTGAATGTAGGCTTCCAATTGGTTGTGTTAGAAGTTACCAATAAGTGATTATCGCTAACTAACATTCGCTTCACTTAATATTCAATTTAATTCAGTCGACGGTAATTTAAAATGTTTAAGTAAGGGAAATTACTGTAGCCATTTATCTAAACGGACCCAACTTTCTTTCCCATTGCCACATTTTCAAGTTTTTATAGAATAAAAACTTTCATTCGGTCTTTCTGTCATTCTTTATTCGAACCCCAATAACATTGAATTTGTGGGTTTGATACCCGTGTAGTCATGAAGGAATTATTTTAACTAAGTACGGCACAAATTGACTTAGACATGTTTTCTTCAAGCAGTTACCAAATACGGTGTGAATAGAAAGAAAATTCTTGACTATTTGGAATTGAAACAACATAACAGTTAATTTCATTAAAAATACTAAAACTATGTATAAAACTATATATGTACACACAATAACAACCTTGTAGCAGTTATTGCAGCTCTATTTAGTACTGTTAAATCGTTTGACGATGTGGTTCCTTGTCAATTTTTGATACAACTTCTCAGAAATAAAATAACTTTAATCGTATTTATTGTTTATATTTAGCAAAATGGATCGTGTTTGTGCGCTTACTGAGTGTACAACCTGCACTTAAGAAAAACAACAGAGTTTTCGAAGGATTTGGAGACGTCAAAATCTTAATTAATAAACTGTAAAAGAAAGGACAATATGTATTACTTTTAAATTAGCTAGTCTGTGCTCGGGTCATTTTGTAAACGATGGTTACGAGCTTGATTTAGAAAATAAATTATTAGGATTACCTGTACCAAAATGACTTAAAATAGCAGTAGGTGTTTTTTCGAACGCTTATTAGAAATGAAAATATATTTTTTTTAAATTTCAACATGATGTGACAGGGAAATGTCAACAGTGTGGACTTTCCAATAATTTTCATTCTTGGTAGTTTTGACATAAATCAGCGTTAAGCTAGCTAAGTAGTTAATGGTTACAGTTAACTAGTTAGTTGTAATGTCAATATACTTAATAATGCATAAAGGTCGGGAATTAATGGTCGTTTTTATGAATGCAGTTTTGAACTTTCCCTAACGGGTAGCGAATTTGTTAATTAGAAAAGACCAGCCTGTTAAAAGTCGTAGTATTTTTAAAATTCGCTGTCTTTTTCAACTAAGTAATTATAATCTAATATCCCTTGCTTTCTTGAACCTTAGGGGGCATGCAAGTATTACGTAACGTCAAAGGGGTTGGTGGTCCTTTCATTGTGCGTTACAGCCCTATACCTACAACATTGTACAGGGGGCGCTTATTGCGTTACACGCGGTCGGTGGTGGTTTAAAATTCAGGATTTTTGCGTTACGTAATGTAATACTTGAATGCCCCCTAATTCTAAGCCAATCCATGTACACGTTTGAAAATATTATTCATTCAATTAAAAATGAAATAGTACCTTTACAGCAAAAATAAGCCCATTATAAGTTCTTAATCAGTGCCCTATATGAGAGTTGAAACTTCGCATTAGTAATAAAGAGTGTGTAGACCACAGTACAATTTAACGCCATTATACCTCCGCGCGATTTCTTCTCTACGCGATTTTGACTCTCCGTCCGCGATTTTCTCTGCGCGAGATTTTGGAGATGTGATTCATTCTCGTTACCGATTACTAGCGCCTAAAAGCAAAGTAATACTTAGGGGAATGCTATGGCATGTAGTGGGCTTGGTATTGTGGTAAATGTTAATTTTGAAAGCATGTATCTACTGGTAAAGGAGAAAAATTCCCCCCACAAAACGACTGGGTCATACTTTACGTTCCTTATCTATATAGTTAGTAGATAGTGGTGTTCCTAGCGTGTACTGATAAGTCAAGAGTACATAGACAGAGCATTTCCTGCATTAATGACTAGATTTGTCTGTAGCTTTGGCTGATGGAGCTGGGATGAAAGCACGCACGAGAGTTTGAAACTTTTAAAAATTTCTCAAACATTCTAGGAAAAAATTCACTTGGAATGTCACGCATCAACTACATCTGATGCGCTATCCGTTCATAGTATCGTAGTCAACGTCTCAGTGCCATAAATGTACTCTGTATAGTGGAGTGAAGTTTGTCATCGTTTTAACATTAATTCTTCCACTATCTCTTTCCCCTTAGCTTTCTCTCTCCATCCTCCGTCTGTCTCTCTTGTTCAGTTCCGCGTAATTGATTCATTTTTCTCCCATTCTGTCACTCACTCGTCTCAATTACGTCTGCTATCCTTCTCATCGCAGGATGAACAAAGGAATAAAGAACAGAACATCTTTATTCTACCCATGTATTTTCTATACCCTCTTTATACTCAGCTAAACTGAGCTGACATGAGTATCAATAGTGCATGACATTCAATTAGTCAATGAAATAGGATGTAAGATTATCCCAACTTTAGTACTGCCAGCTTTTACTCCATTATCAAGAAAGACTCCATCGCTAGTTGATCACCTTGGTCTTTCCATCTACTTGGTACTTTATTGGGTTTCCACGGGTTTTTCGTGTTATCTGTTTTAGAAATATAGGAAAAATACAAACTAGTTTTTAAACAACACTAACACTCTTCAAAGTATGGCCTTCGAATATAAGTACACTGTGAAACTTGTGTCTCACCACGTGGCTATTAGTGACAGCCATCCTCTCAAGGGTCAAACTTTTGTACCGATGTCTTAATGATTACCTGGCTATAGTGTCACCAATTGGCATCTCCCTTGAAAACACACAATAAGCAAGTTTTACTGGAACTCAGAATAGGGAAAGACACGGTCCTCCGGGGTCACAATTGCAATTCAGAATGAAGCCATTGACTTTGGTGTCTTATCAAATGGTACATAGGTACATATAATATTGCACTATGCGTGTAATTAAAATTTTACGATCTTTAACCTTGACGCTGCAAATTATGCCTAATTTATGCGCATATAGAAGAGCTTTGCATCAGTCATTACTGTGGCAGCTATTTTGGGACACAAGACACGGTTTCTGTACTGAAATACTTTCCTATATCTTAATGTGTTTGAAGAAAAAATTGTTTGTATAAAATAACATCCCTTTTTGCACCCATTGGATTAGAATAAGGTGATCAAAATGCTGTCGTGACTTGATATACACCATAAGGCTTCTGTCCTTGTCCCAGTGATCGCTCTGCGGAGTGTCGAACAAAGTAAAAGACTAACCACAACTTGTGTTTGTCCTAAACTTGCCACTGTCGACTTTGGCTTGAGAAGGCTGAATAAGGTTAGGTAAGTTAGCATGGGTGACAACTTTATAAAGAATTAGATTGGAAACTTTCTCTCTTAACTACTTGGATATCTACAATATGGTGTGTTTTTGCTCACGCAATGAAAGTCAGGAAAAATAAACTTTAACTTTACAGATCGTTCTTTCAAGTTGATGTCAAAGCTGATAGGAAAAGTTTAAATGAGCAATGAAATTAATGTGTGTACCGTTACCGCTGATGTTGACGGTGATTATTCCGCACCTATAATGTCCCTACGTATACAATATATGATGTACATGAGAAACATCAGCCGTTGCAGCAGCAGGTACAGAGGCACACGTGAAATATTTATTACAAAAACGACTATGTTTCTTACTTCATGGATTTTGTCAGTTCTAACATACGGTGGCATGCATGGTTTTGCTTTTGCTAGTGCCATTGCCCTTTCCATGTCGTTCATTGGTTTGTATTTTTCTCCGGGCTCTCTGTGTCTCTCTCTCTCTCTCTCTTTCTCGGTCTCTTCGAGACTGTCTTCAAAGTTGGAAGGAAAAATAGGCGAAGAATTTTTCCCAGCATTTTCCAGATCCAGACCGTATGCTGTGGAGTCCATGGAGCAAGTGACGTGCTCCGCTGCTCGGCTTTCCTCGTTTTCCAATTTCAATAAAGATTTTTTTCTTGTTCTCTTCATCCCATCTTCGGAGGCCCAGGGGAAAAGTTAAAAAAAAAATGAACCAGCCGATTACCAATATTATACATATATATATAATAGCAATGATCGAAGAAGCCCACCAAAACCAAACCATAATAACAAAAAGAAATTCCCCTTCCCTTTCCTTCCATCTTGATCCGCCGCTTTGCAATACATTTCTTTTAATTCTCTCTCATTTATCATGCAACTAATTTTCTGCTGTGCGTTGTACCGTATCCTGGTGTATCTAGGTATATGTATATACTGAAGTGGAAGTTTAAGAGCTAAACTTGGCGTCTATCTATGCCCTGCTATAAATATAAATTCCTATACAAAATAGGATAGTGCTGCATTACTGGAAGTCTTACCAATAAATTAAATAGGATTGACTTTAATAGTTAATCATCATTCGGGCTATTAGAGGAGGTCCGCTTACCCCGGTTGGATCAACGATCAATGCTTAATAGCTAGGTTCTATTATAGTATCCTTTATTCACACAAATATACATAAATTCGGGTAGTACGTGTACAAGCAATAATTTTATACAGCGCGCAGCGGACCGAGTACCACTGAGCGTCAGATTCATACAATCGTCTCCAAAGTACCAGTACCATGCTATAGACTAGGACTCCCGAAATATTGTTTTTTATTCCAGGCATTTTAGTGGATAAATCAGTCTAAAGAACACTTTCCATTGCCACTAACGATAAGACGCCGATATATCCAGTTTCAGTGCACCACACTAAATGTGAAAAGATTTCTGGGGGACTGAGGATCAGGAGCACACGGAGTACTGTAGCCGAACCTGGAATGCTGTACTAATAGATCTACGTGCGGTATACTACAAATGCGCTTTCTTGCATAGGGATTCCTTTTACTTCTTCAAGACTTTGGCTTGGGTTGGTGCGATTCCAAGATGAACCGAAGCGATTCATACTTTTTGCGCCTAACATATTGCCACATGCTTGTAGTCACTCCGTTTGCTGTCATTGTAAACACAATGTAAACTGAGCGTAGCACAAGGACTATAGTCTATAGAATGGGAATTTGGCAGACAGTTACATAATTCACTCTGTCATTGGAGCTAACGTGCGCACTCTGACTTTGCTTGCACAGCACTAGATTGCCTCCCTTGTATACCTATGAAGCTCTGAATGCCAACATTTGTTCCAAAACTTTGATTCAATATAGTGCGGATTACCAACACATTATAAATAATTGCTCACACTCACACGAGCATCCACTATCTATTTACTCGACGGCTGTCTGTACTTGGTGGCGGCAGAAAATTCCAAGTAATTGTCTGCAAATTCTTTGTAAAATTCAAAATCTGAGAAGTCGTAGTACAGTAAGTAATTATGTAGGGCAGGACGGCTCCTCTGTGAATCCAGACAATGAAAATGAATTGAAGGCGAATGTGAAGGTGATCGCTAGAGCTATAACAGATCATTGGCAGGATCATCTGGGGATGCAAAAATAAAATACTCGAAAGATTCGAGAATGGTTTTGGGATGGTGGGGAAATGTTGAAGAGTTGCTCGGGGCTGTAATATACAAAAAAAATTTAAGATAACATCTATGACACTACATATAGCTGAGTTTAGGATACCTTACAAGTAACGGGAATACCTCTTGTAGTGGCCGTAGTTGGGTGGTAACGGCAGGCCATTTCAACATCGTCCCTCACATTGTTTTCGGGTTTTGCGTTATCTGTACCTTCGCCTGTCTCTTGCATCTTGCCACCAGAATTACAACCACAGCCAAGGCGACACGTTTTAAAATGTACTGGAGCTGTCGTTCTCCGTACTTTTGAGTAACTGGCTTAACTCGGCAAGTGACTCTCAGCGGTTTCTTTCCGTTTCTTCACTGCATTCCCAGACAGGAGACGAGCGTGTAAAAAGGAGGGTTGAGTGAAGGGCGCTGAGGAAGGAGCCGAAGCATCCACCTCTCTCGAATTTTAATTAAACCATAATTATTTGGCACAAACTCACGACACACATACACACACGTCCTTACACACTATGTAATAGACCAAGTCAAGTCCAAGACAGTTTCAAGGCGAATTTAATTCGTGCCCGTAGTGAAAATTACCAAGTTGCAGCGTGAAGAGTGGAATATAGCCTTTGCCTTCGTTGGTCGCTTGGAGTGGTTGAGTAACTTAATGAAAGAAGTAGAAAAATAAAACAAACTTGGAATATATCTTTAACATCATCATCTGAGATCCTTCAGCCTATCCTCAATACACAAAATATGTTCAACTACGCGTAGATCAAAGTACCTACTTGCATACTTGGTCGTGTTACTTGTCTCCTTTTTCTACTTTCCGTGTCTTAAAGCAGACTATGAAAGCTTGTAATGAGAAAAATCTAGTTAGAAAGCTCATTTTAGTATTCAACTTTCTTATTTGGTACTGCACATGTATGTACGGTCTTCCCAATCAGACTATCAAAGGCTCACAGCTATTTATTTTCCGAGTACACATTCTTTACGTATGCATCCATTACATCATGCACTGACTGACTCCAGATGATACGGTGCAGTTGATGTGTTAGAGGATAATGTTTTTACGACGGACGTGGTCTCTTGTGAACTGAAGAGTTAATTCGCATCCCGAATTCCATGAAAATGCTCAAGAACAAAGAATGAAAAGAGATAAAGGTTCACGACAGAAAACTGGGGGAAAGTGTCAAGTTTCTTTTCGTCGTCCTCCTCGTATCGGTCGTGCTCTTTCTCGTATAGTCTTGTTTGAAACGTGTTTGTGTGAGGCTCACTGTATGAGAATGCAAGGCGGTTTGGCATGGTACAAAGTATGTGTCATGTCCATGTTCAAGTCAACAAGTTAACAGGGTGAAGACGGGGAAATGTAGAAGCGAAACATCTCCGAACCGAAAAAAAAATAGTCAACGACAAGGACAACGACGAAGATTGTAATTGAACGCATGGAAGTATGGATGATGGAATGAAATCGGTAATGCTGTGCAGTTTGTGGTAGAGAATGATAGTTCGGTTCAGTGAGCTCACCTTTGGCTTTGACGAACTGAATAAATCGAAATAGAAGTGGAAAAACCTCACTGAATTCCCTTAAGGAGATACGTACACAAGTATAATGTGCGTTCTGTAAATATATAAACAGGCTTTCCATTTCAGCCGCAAGCGTTCCCCCATGATTGTGATTATGAAACCGAAAAAAATCTGAATACACAAAACATGGAATTCTCTATTTACGCGTTACACAAAAATGAATAACTACGTACGTACATAGACAGTACATATGTACATACGTATACATACTTGTTGCCCTAAAGGAAACAAATTATAATAAGTTTGTTCACAAAAATTTATTACTTCCTATTTTGGGTGTAATGATGCTTATACGAGTACTGTGGGCAGTACTTTCCGCCAATGAGTTTAATTTGTTTGTATCTGCTTTTATTCTTTCGTTTTTGGCCACTTTCACAATAAAGTTTATCGATATTTTTGTCTTCAGTTTAGACTGGCCGTTTTTACCGATGTTTTGATTTTTTGTGAGGGTTTCGAGCATTGAACTTTGTTACTTGCAAAGTGGTTGTTATAAATTTCTTTCCGTGTTGTACTCCATGGGATGGGCATGGACACCGGGTTTGAATACGAAAGGATTTTTCTGGGATTAATCCTGGGGGATAGAGACCTTCAGACACTCATAGCTCAGATGTAGAGATGAAGGAAAGTACATTATTCTGTGATACCTTGGAAGATTACTCAATCATGCGTCCAAGCTCAATTTATTCTATCATCTCATCCGTTTCTTCCTCTTCTTCACTAAGCGGCTTTAGAGAGCTGAAGGATAATATTTGACCCCACAATCTTTTGTATATAATCATCCAAGATTGCTCTCAAGCATAGTATAGGATCAGCTGATTTTTCAACAACTATTTTTGCTAGCCAACATTGTACTGCAGGCAATCTAAAATAAAAGATATGGCATACATTTCGCCTATCTTATCTACCTGCCTTATGAACGACGTACATATATAATTGATTCAAAATTTCAATTCCTATGGCAAAGTTTTGTGGATGCATGGGGACGAGAACCCAAGGAACTCATGGGAAATTATAAAGCACTTGGATTAAAATGCATGGAAGTACAAATAAATTGACATGGAGCTGGTGAAAGTTGTCTGACTATTTGACGGAAAGTCTTAAAATGAATTTGAGTGTGAGCGTGAAAATGAAATAGTCAAGTAGGTGTCAGAGTAAATGGTTGCCTTTATGTGTCTCCATATACGGAGGTGTGCATATTTTAGAGTAAAATAAATTAAATTTCGCTACACAACAAGTCACATTTTATAAATTCCATTAGATTTTCTGAGGCTAGTTGGAGATAGGCACAGATGGAGACATGCACCGAGGTGTTAGGATGCTCCAGTCTGTAGCATGTGTGGTTGAGTCTATGTGCGCATAAATTCCAGATTGATAAACAAGGGTGGCCACGGCAGAAAGTTGAGCAGGAGGATATCTGAAAATTAAATGAGTGTCGAAGAGTGACGATGACGGCAGCCACAGCGGAAAGATAGAAGAGTGAGCGAGAAAAGGAAGTGTAGCGGGCGATAGGGAGGGAGAGGAAGAGAAACTGGTGGAAATATGATTAAAACTTTCCCTTTGGGTGATCAATTTAGTTTTGGAGAAGAATGGATGTGAAGGAAGGAAGAGTGGAGAATTCTTCCTTATGTTCCATCCAGATGGTCTCTTCAACGGCGTACACACTCCGGGTCCTCCGCCCCTCCTCCTCCTCTGTCTGTACTATCGTCATCATCCTCAGTCCAAGTTTTCTCGTCAGTTTCTTGGATTTTTCTATCACGTCCTCTCACTTTACTCTCAGACTGTCCTCCTCACCACTCCTCTTCCTCAGCACGGAGCTACATGGGACTCGGATGTACAGACATATCATTCCCGTATTATCATCTCTCTTATATTTCTATATTTAGCCCCCTTTCCTCCTCATCTGGTCAATGCGGTGGCTGTTCTCCTTCCAGTTCCACTTCCAGTTGTCCTTCCTCTCCCTTGGAATGAAATGGAGGTCTGCCGTCATCACTATGTAGAAAAGCATAAATGTTCGCTTCAAAGACCCTATCGCTATCTGTAAAAATACTCGGAGTAGCCAACCAGACGTTGTCAGTGCACTTTAAGTCTGTACAGAGAGAAAATTCTGATGCTTTTGTTACTGCCACTGTTGCTCGCACCGTTCCTGCTGCTGTTACGGTTGCTTCTTGAGTCTCGTTGCTATGGACATTTCCTTGTAACTACAAGAGCTTGCCATGCCATGTGTCCATGTGTTCACTCAATTCAGAGTTGAAAACATCATGATCAATACAGACGCACACAATAACTGATGGGGCTCATATATACGTTGATTCAGACAAGCTATGCGTGCATATGCTAGAGGCTGGAGGCCTAGGGGTCTAAGATCTTCTTTGTACTATTCTGGGATGGAAACTGACACTGTGCGTAGGAATGAATTCCCTACGTAGTCATATCGTTTCGTAGTAGTATGACCATGATCAGGTTCTCTCATGTTTTCCCTATTTTGTGATTTTGTGATTTTCAATTGAAATTTTCTGTCGACATGCCCATATTATATACCCAACCTATTTTTCTATTTCTGTTTCGATTACTCTTTAAATGTTCATTACTTCCTTGGAAGGATCTTTGTTGTTGGAAATACAACAGAGTCGAATTGTTCACGGGATCTTCCCTAGAACTTGTATTGAATCATGTACAGATGGTCGTTTGCTTGGAATATTTTGAGATTTCATTTGTGTAGGAAAGTCTGTGAAATTTTCCAATCCGTTGAAGAAAAGATGCAGTTCAGCAATCTTTTTTTTGGCTAGGCATGTATCCCACATTTCCTTTGCGCACATTTCCATGTCCGAGAACAAGAGGAGTTTCATTGAGAGTACGGTTTTTGTGATGGTATTCAACAAACTGGAGGAAATCTTTTCCAATCTCGATCCCAGTCCCGGTGATATTTCCATTTATTTAAATTTCCATTGCAATTCATACTCATCATAGGGTCATATGTAATATTTTAAATTGAAAGGCTTTTGACAAGTAAGCTTGTAATTTTGGATGAAGAGCTTTTAGCCACACACAGAGTATGTCAGGTTATGACCATGATATAGGCCGAGGGAAGACGAGACGGAGTTTAAGTACTAGATAGAATTCTGTGAGAATGGAGCAAAGAGCTCTGGTTTATGAGCCACCTCTTTTATACGAGCTATGCGGAAGTGACATGAACCTTTTCATATGGAAGGAAATCAGATGGTGAAAGTAGGTGCCTACCTGATAGAAAATAAAAATACTTATGAAAATTCTATGGAGAAATTGAGGGATAAAAATGGAGGGAAGAGAGTAGTTAAGATTTAGACTGATAAATGGCTTTTTATGACTACGGCTGAATACGAATGGGAATCACGGGCGTAGGATTTTGTTTGGAATGGTGGGCTGTCGTTGTAACGCTTCTTGAAATTTTATTTCAACATACAGCAGCACACCTAAATTTTAACTATGCAGAGCTTTGCCTAAAAACGTGATAATTATTGTCCCCTCCGATTTTGTTTGTTGTTCTGTGGCACTTGATTACGCCCTTGGCCTTCATGTGAATGATATAATGGTAATCCTATGCATTTTTCCTCTTGTTGTTTTGGCCTAGGTTTCGGTTGGAAGTCAAAGTCAAAGGGATATAGACGAGAAGAAGGACCACAAGGAAGCCGAGGCCGAGTAGTAGGACCAACATTATCAAGAACTGGAAGACTGTTCCAAAGATGCTTCATGTGATCCTGGGTATTCTAGGATGTTTCATGGGCATTTTTGGCATTCTCACCAACCTATACATTCTCGTCGTTTTATTATGGAATAAAAAGGTACGTAACATTTTATTGATCCTTTTATAGTCTGACCTTCTCTGTCAAAATTAAGGAATCAGAGTTCAACTCCTAACTTTGGATTTCACTACGAACTCAGCATAGTCAATAATTAATTTTGTTCAACAACCCAAAAGTTGATCCTTTCCAAATGTTTTTGCGTGGTTTAAATAGGAAATAAATTAACCAAGTAAGTACGCAGTTTAAACATTCCTTCGTAAAGATTGAGCTTTAAAATATAATTTTACCTCGTTTGAAGAAGAAAAATTTGACAATATTAGCAGCCGTAATTCTTGAGTGCATCATTTTTTTTGGAACCCACACGACAAATCTATTACATAATGTTCTCTGGCCTCTCTTACGCCTTCCTTTCTATTCATAACACTACAATAGAAGTCCTACAGAAAATTAATACTCAACACTGTAATAAATCAAAAGCATGCAAATGACATACTTTTCGTTTTATTAAAATATGTGCACAAATTTACTACATGAATATACTTAACTTGCTACAATTGGTAGGATGCGTGAAACATATTTTGCGTGCCTTTAAGTTTTAGACTTGTGTTGGAAAAATTCATTTGGGTAAAGTTTTTGATTTAAACATAAATCTCACAGAGCTTCAGACAGCAACACATGCTTGCAAAGCGCGGCTTTTTGTTCGCCAGTTTTATTTGGCTAGCTTTTACTTACATAGATCTGCTTGCTCTTCCTTTTAGCTCAGTCTCCCTTGCTTTTTTCAACAGATATAGAATTACTTCCTTTTCTCAGCTGGCTGTATGCAGTAGGCTCTCGGCAGGTCGTTCTGAGTGTGCAGTATCAACACACCCCTAGCCATGTGTTTATCCTTTGACATGAATCTAAATGGAGGGCAGTAATCTTCATCATCATCATGATAAAATAAAGGAATTCTTGTCCGGTGTCCGCACCTTTTCCTCGTAGACTGTTCCAAAAACCAGACCAAACTAGAAGAATTTTAGAAAAGAAGTTGACAAGCTTTGACAACTTCCACAATCGCACTCATTATTTTGTTTTTCAGTATGATTTGAATACTTTTTATTACATTTATTTTGTAAAGGTGGAAGACCGAACAAGGAATCTGTAAAACTTTGGAGTTGAGTGGGAGACTAAAGACTTGAATTAAAAAGGGCTACGTTTCCACAGTAAAAGCTTTAGTAGTACAGCTAAAAGTAGAGTTGAAACACAACTGGAGGTTCTTTTACCCCGTTTAGAGAACTAGTAATTGCTTTTTGTACCTATAAACTACAGAACCTTTTCATTAGTCTCCCGATCCCGTTCCTGGAACGGGCCTCCTTACTGCCACTAAATATAGAAAGAATGCAGAGTTGTTTTTTAGCGTCGTTTGAGATCCATAGACCAATATAATTGTGTCTACGTAGCAATACGTGCACACTGTAGAGAAGGGCATACTGATAATTACATACATAGCCATACCGTACACAAGAAGCCAAGAGTCGTCAGCAGGAAAAAAAGTTGGCGGAAAGTTGCCTGCATATTCCGAATCCAGACTCCAGAGTTTTCGGATTACCCTTCGATAACTTGAACGTCCAATGGATGCAATTGCGTGCTGGAAGTGGGAATGACAATATATACCGGTAATTCCAGGGGAGGAAGTGACAGAAACGCGTCTTCTGACTAAGACTCAGCTTGTTTCAGCCTACTGCGACAAAGGAGCAGATGCAGTAGTAATTAGGGCCGTAAGAACAAAGATACCTAGTTACCAAGAGAAGAACGAGTCCAAACTCTATTTCTATTAGGTACTAAATAAGTCTAAAAAAATGCATAATATATCTTGAAATGAAAAATTTAAAAGGGCTGACACACTCCATCCGGCGACAGAAATAGAGTGAGCCTTGCAGATGTAAATCCCGACAATGCAATAAAGAGTAAATTCAAATTTAAAATCCGTAAGTACTGTGGACGTAGGTGGGCGGGAATGGGGAAAGAAGTAACTTGTCTATGCAGGTACTTGTGTTCATGGACTAATGACAAGGACGTTGGTACTTGCGTACGTCCACGCTATCATATCCGTAACGTTGAATTTAGTTTAAAAAAGAATTGGAATTCTTTCTTGTAATCGACTGACTTGGTCTTAGTCTTGTTCTTGTTCTTCTTGTTGTTCTCTCCAGACGTACGTACAGTAGAAACTACATCTTTCCTTTCTTCTCATTTTCCGTCTCATTCTCATTCACCGCTTTGAGTTCTTCTTCTGGATTCTAGATTCCGGTTTTGCCAAGATCCCGAGTAGAGTTATAGAGTTGACAAAGTTTTGCTTTTTCTCCCTTTGTTCACTTCCCGTCTTCTTCTACTTTTTTTTCCCTTTCCTGTTCAGTTTTTATCATCCTTTTTCCCCCCTTCATCTCTTTACTATTTTTTTTATTAGAACTTCATCTCCTTTTCTAGCACTCTCGAAGAGCTCTAGGAAAAAAAAAGTAAGTAGTAAGTGGGTTATGGATGATCAAGATATAAATGGTAGAGATACTGAAGAGTTGCAGTTGTCGAGTCGAGAGAACTTACATTGAAGAAAAGCTATTTCCACGTATGAATTATTCAGAGTTCATTTCATCGTAGTAGTCGGGTATTAAGGAGTCTGGAGAAGCCGTCTTTGTATGTGTAGAGGTTTTTGGTGAAACCGAAGCCGCATGCATGTACATTACATATGTACGGTGGGAACCAGAGCTGGATCTGGACTTTCACATTCCTCCAACTCTTAACTTCAAAGCTCGCGCATTGTATTAACAAATACTGCTATTGATATGATTTTATTGTGTCTACACTTACCTTATTTTTATTATGAAATTTATACAGTGCAGCCTATCTACTAGACTTCTTTTGAAACATACTTGTGTGTTTATCCGTGCATGTATGTGTGTGTGTGTGTAGGCAGGGTTGTACCGAGGAGTACAAGGCACCCACAAGTATTGAGTGTAGCCCACCACAGTCATTCTGCTTCTTTGAATTGTTTAGTTTTAAGTTCAAATCTTACGATCTTCAGACGAGAGGTGATGCTTGGAATATTTCTCAAAGATATTCTCACAAGTATTTTCAAATCTCATTATTTATTTATGCACGGAGTCCATGGCGAATTCGATCAAAACAAAATGAGGGAAAGTGAAGTGAAGCATGAAGTTTTGTAGAGTGCAGGAGGAGGAAAAGTAGACTGTAGTTTTCGCTTTAGTTTTAGTAATTGTAGTAGTAATAGATTCGGGATATTGCATCATCCCTCGGCTTCCAGATACGAGATAAGCTCAAACGCACTCAACTCAAATGTAATGGAGATCAGAAGATTCTAGACAAGTTTTCATTTTAAGAGTTTCTCTTTCTAGGTTACATCCATTAGACAAATATTCTTTCCAAATTATTTCTAATAATCACATCAAGTAGTGGTAATAGTACTTCATTGTAACTGTTATGTAACCAGACAGAGCGAGTCATACCGCAACCGTGCCGTACGCTTACAGCCTGAGTATCCGTACATATCCCCATTGCTAGGTACTTCTGTAGTCAGCCAGATCTGTGGAGGGAGGGAGGGAGCTGGTTCGAGTAATAAAAAAAGCAGAGCTCACTCAAATACAGATAATGGTGGAAGGATAAAAGGTTGGAGTAGAGAGTGGGAAGGAAGAAATGGGAGTTAGTCGAAAAGTCGAAATCCTAAAGGACTAAAAGTAAAGGTAGCATATGGCTTAACTCATTAATTAACTTGACTTGATCCAGTTTAATTAACTCACTGTAGTGACGTGCTCCTTTCTTATTTTCAAAATGACTGGAAATGGAATCCTATCGGAGCTGATACACAAGTAAAAGTATAGAAGTGCTCATTGAAGAGCTTCGGCTGGATTACCTTACTGCCACACGGGTGCTGGCTGGCACTGCCACTGGGCTTTGTATTTTTCCCTCCTGGTCACCAAGCAATGCTCAATGAATGCTGAGTATATGAGATGAAGGCGTGGCGGAGGAAATAATGACCTTCCTTGTATTGTATTGGAGCGTATTACCTAGCCAAATTATAAAACTGCTCCCGGCTTTGACTCTGGCTTTGATTGTAATGAGATAGCTACTGTCGGATCAAAGGGATTTTGTCCATTAATTTATTCAGTTCGACCTTATAATTATTACTATCTGTATTGCTATTGACGTAATTAGTACTGCACAGTCGTCCTCCCATTGATTACAGAGGAGAGGAATGCAACTTAGTTGACAACTGCGGGGTCGAGGGTCATGGGAGACACCATTTTTGTGCACGCTCAGTTTACAAAGTCCGCACACTGGCAAATTCACCCAAGCTTGGTCAGCCATGTAATTATACTTAAGAACCTTCTGATATTTTTAGGTTATAATTTAGGGTACACAATCAGTGAGCTCAGAGTGCTGTGATTTGCTATAATGCTGCGCAGTGTATGTACCTATAGCTCATTATTATATGTACATATACATATAATATATATGCATGTACAGCTGAAACACAACAAAGCATTTAATCTGCCACCTTGCCCCTTTATCTCAATTTGCTGGAGAAATTTAATAATTTTTGCCGCCGATATCAAGCAGACTTGACCGAGTAGTTTCGGATTATAGGAGCAAAGTGCAATGTGCCTACCTGGAGTATGCGTGTAGCGACAGTCTGCATTACAACCCTCAGATAAATCCCATCGGAAGGAACTCGTCAAGTGTATTTAATTTAAAAATGAGATCCATATTTAGCTGGAATCCGAATAGGAACAAATTCTCTAAAATGTACACTTACACTTTTTGCCTGTTGGTTTAAAATAAAGTAAAACTCAGCGCAGTCTGCTTGGGAATACATTCAATAATTAAATTAGAAAAGGAAGGAAGCTTTCAGAAGTAATAGTATGAAATCTTTTTGGATATGTATAACGCTACGGCTCACATTCCTTCCTTGCCAGAGAAGTAGTACTTATAGATAGAAGTCATTATACATAGAAAGAAGCTCAATACATATGTATGTCCTTTATAAAGCTTATATGAGGGAAAAGGTGGTTAGATTTGATTTTCATGAATTTTCATGCTACCCTGGTGCGACTGACTATGGGATGGAAGAATACGATTTCGATAATGCTATTACATTTAGAAATAAAAGGAGCATTATAGTATGTATCCGTGCTTTTTGACTTTGACTTTGACTTTTAGCTCTGGCTTGGTTTTATCAGAGGATTCCGGCTCCGGATTCCGGCGTCATCAAAGACTCTTCTTAGGGAATTCCGTCCTGTCTGGGTGTATAAAAGCTAGGTTCGCGTTGGAAATGGGGAAATAATAAGAATATCTTGGTTAGCTTGAACTTTAAGACAGACTTTATCGTTAATTTTATTGATGCTAGGTTCTGGACGTGTTTTTATCCCACTTCTCTTTGTAGCCTCCACTCACTCTCAATGCCGGTAGTCCTAATGGATACGACTTCTTCGGCCCTGAGTTCTTGAGTGGATTCGCAGGGAAACTTATACAATTCTGAAGCAGATGATATAAATGTAAAGGTAGATAGTTTCATAGTGCTCCTAGTAGGGTACGATGGTGGTTTGGTGTCTTACAAAAACAGAATTGTCTACTCTACGTGCATAGTGGGTGTATAAAAGTATGAGGTACATACATATATGTAATTACAGTAATCTGAGAAATGTGGATAATTAGTTGTACGGAGCATTCGCATGGCATGGAGAAGGCGAGAGAGCAAAAAAACTTGTGATTAGATCGAGTGTGCCAGACACTGTTGCTCCCTTGCCGACGACGTGGATGGCTGGAGGTAATAGATACAAGGACAAAGAGAGAGAAAGTTCTCTCCATGAGATTCTTCCAGGCGTAAATAAGTTGCTCGTTCACATCACTCTCGGACTTGGAGAGCTGGACGGAACTTTTCTGAGTGAGTGGAGTCGATACAACTTGTTGAGGTTTACTTTGGGTCCTCAGCGTTGCGTTGGTGTGACCAGCCGCTGGGTCGCCTTAGGGAAGGAAATACATGGAGAGAAAGGAGAAAAAAACCGAAAAAGTGACAATCTCGTTTCTTTTTCTGTTTGCTCATGCATGCTCACAATTTTATCACCAAGCACACACACATACAACAAATAATAAAGTCAAGAAAATTCAAGCTCCTCTTTGCCACTACATATTCTCCCATGACTTCCAAGTTACGGACTGGCCTTCCCTAGGTATTTATTTATGTTGGTCGTTGGTGGGTGCTTTGTTCCCTCATTGTATTTGTTCAATCGCTCTCATGCTGCTGCACTGGACTGTCCCACTGATAGTAGTGCAGTAGCATTGACAGGAAATTGATTTTCCCATTTTACGTCACATCAGGGCTTAAACCAATGGACTGTTTTATCACAACAAAACCCTAGAATTGAATTACGATTATATTTGCTCATTGAGGCAGAGGTTTCGATAGCTGGAACTGAAATCAGAGAATGCGCCCCACGCTTTTCATTATGGGCACTTAATGTTGACAATCCCTGCAATGAAATTAAATGTGTTGTCAAGTGTCTTCATCCCTACTTCATCTTAATCTAACAGACACCTTCGTATTATAGACTTGTGTATGGAGAAAGGAAACGACATCACAAGCCACGCGAGTCCTAGATAAAAATAGTGTACCCCACACCACGGTACATGGTCGGTCGCATTCCCTTCGTACTTGATGCAACTTTTATCGGTGAAAGTTGGAGAAATTTATTTTCAACTAAAACGCAAATGTGTGCAGGGAGCTGGAACACCGTATGACTGATTGTGATACAAATATATATTTTTATTACAGACTCGGACAAGCAGCGAATGGATTTTACTACACCTCAGCTGGTGCGGGTTTGGTGGCAGTATCTTCCATCTGTGCTTCTTGAGTCCATCAATTCTAAGAGAAAAGTTTGTATTAGTCTCCACAACCGTTCCATTTTGTGGTTTGGTCGGCTCTGGCTTCCTAATTCTTCAGCTCGTGTCCGTCTGGTCGGTCTGTGCTCTGAGGTAAGATTTTCTTTTTGTTCCCAAACTTAATTCAATGTGGGCTTTTCTATACCTCATACTTTAACTTCAGTATTCTCACAGTTGAAGTTATTATTAGTGAGTCGGTCTCTGACGGGATCCAATGATGCTTACGCAGGCAAGGCAAGCGTGCGTCAGTCATGTCATGGCGACGGGGCAGTCAGTAGTAATCAGTGTAGGTAGGCACTTGTGTATTGTTCGACGGCGTCAGGTTTCCCTGAAAATTCATGCGAGAGAGGAAAGAAATTTTGTGCACGTGCTAAGCCCCCTGCTATTTCGGATTGGGAGCATTCATTATTATGGCTAGTGGAATAATGGTAAATGCTTCCGACTCATTAGTTAGACCAACAATTTGATGAAGTGCGGGATTTGATTAACTACTGAATTTCACTTTGTGCCCCTAACTACGGAATGTCGGCATCAGAATATCCAAAATATATCCATGAGGATGGTAATGATGAAGGATGTGGCGTAAGATAATAATTATAGTCGGGAGCTGTAGATGTACTCAATGGGATGGAAATTAAAATTCTTGGTGAATGAGGAATACACGGAGTTGTTTGTTTGTTTTCAGTGCGGATCGTGCCATTGCCATTGTGTACCCACTACGCTACTCACAGATTGCCACTTCACGACGAATAGCTGTTTACTTTGTAGTTGTGTGGCTTCTGAGTGCTGCAACGATGATAATGGCTTTATTCCTCTCATCCTTCCAAGAATTTCATGCCCCATACATTCCTATGACTGATGAACCTGAAAGCATTCATTCTCCTAATAGTGGTGATATTTTTAGTGGAACTGAAGAGCTGGTGCTGCATCCAAGTTTAATTTCTCCTGGTATAAATTATAGCGATACGATGGATAGTGGTAGAATACTAGTTAGTAGTGATACGATGACCACAGCTCAACCAATCGACCAAGACACGATGACACTAGAAGTTGAGGAGCAAGTATTAAGAAGCAGTTCTACAAATCATAGCAGTAGCAGTAGTAGTAATAATGCAAGTAATAATAGTAATAAAGGAAGCAGTGTGGAGTACGCCGTGCTCAACTCCCGTCATAGTGACATGTCAAGAAATCTATCATTTGAATTCCGTCCCATGTTGGGAATTTGTTTGCCCAAAGTCTACGAACTGTCTTTGTCCAGTGTTATATGGACGTCTGAGTGGATTCTCTTCATTCTGATTGCTCCCATGTGCACACTTTTGGTCTGTGATTTGGCCGTTCTGTCAATCGCCCGCCGACAGTCTCATCGAATACTTCTGGCCATGACTATGGTGACAATAACGGCTCAGGCAACCGTCACCCGGAGCAAAGGAATGGCTCCTGCTCCGCCAACAGGACTTTGGGTCAACAATATTCCTGCGAGGTCAAGGGCTTGTCGAGCTGTCTGTGAGGATCTGTCAACTCTTATTCTTCTCCATTTGCCAATCATACTCATCCTTGTAAGTCACACGTTCGTTCCTATGCTTCCTTGTTGCAATGGTCTGGCGGCGGAGTTCTCGTCTCCAGCCGCTTTTGTCAAGGGACGGGGTTGATGCATTGTCTTGAACACGCTTCTGGACGTCTCCCCATTTCCCAAGTTGGTTTTGGAATGATTTGAGCTTGAGCCGGTGCAGTTGATAAACTGAGTAATCTATGGCTTTGAGCTCCGCTGCTTCCCTCCCTGTCGGCGTAATTCATTGTGACAGCGGGTACTTTATTATAATTCGTTGATGGCAGGTATCGGAGACGATGACTCGGAACAACTTGACTCCGGAACCCCTGGTCTTGATTGGATCTCTGAGTTTATTCGCAACACCAAGCTGTAACGCTCTGCTGTATGGAATTCGGGCGAGGCCTCTCCGAACGGCGTACAAAAGTTATCTTCGTAAACGACTGACGAATACGACGCTTCAGAATGAAATTCAGAACCGTCTTTCACCTGTGGATGGTTCCCCACGGCCTTCTTCAAGAGCCAAGAGCTTCCGGTAAGTTTTACCACGACTGGCAATCTAATAAATATCTCTACCTCATGCAATCTTAATCTTATGCGCCCGCCGCTCTCCCCCAATCTCTCTCTCTCTATGTCTCTGTGCACTCTCTTCATATGTACTGTACTACATATTTACTTCCAGTGAAAGTAACGACTTTACGTGAATTGAATTCATGCCTTGAGTACATGTTGGTTTCCTCATTATTATGAATTTATTATTTTTTTCTGCCAACTGCTCCCTCCCACCAACTCCACTGCACGGGTGGGAGACGCTTCCTTTCCGACCCACACCCTCCAATAGAATTAATTGCTTCCGGTACAAAAGTAATTAGAGGGTTTTTTTGAGGACAATATTTACCTTCCTTCTACTCCCCGAACTCTTCTCTTTCTCACACGCTGGACGTACAGTGGAGTTGAATGCTTAGTCTCATGGAAGCGTAATTACAATACCCGCTAGCTTTACTATTTGCCTTTTTCTATGTTTTTGTTTCTTTTATCTTTCTCTTTCTTCCCCTACCACCACCGGCTTGAAAATGCAGATCATCCACTCCATCACCGAATTCTTCCCCTGCCCAGACACCACCGCGGAGGCTGTCATCACACGACCTCCGCCCTCCGGCCAACCAGCTCATTCTAACCACGTCTCCTTCACATGACCACTTTGGCCGACGGCCTCGCTGCCCCCTTCACGACGAGGAGAACAACTCCACCGTGCGGAAAGTGCGCTCCTTTCTTCACATCCCCTCCTTTCCATCCCAGCTGGACTTGCAGGAGTTCTGGTCCGGTCTTCGACGACCCAACCGGTCACCCACCATCGTCATCACCCACGAAATCAGCATTAAAAAAGACATTTCCAACAACATCTTGAGTTCACCTGCGGATGCTGAGCAACGACTGTAGTCGCACCACCCCACATTTTCCACTACAGGTATCAATCACTCAATTCACTCGTAGTCGTAATGTATTTTAGAATCCCACACACACACACACACACACACTGCTCCATTGCCCTACGGGTTCCAACTACAAAAAACACATTTATCGGCTTGCACACACGACACCCGCGGATCTGAACTGTACACATTAAATGTTATGGTAGTGTGTGGTCGTGTCAACTACGAAAACATTGTACTTGAGGGTCCACACAAAACCTACGCGTTTCCCTAGTATTATTCATATTTCCACTTTCTCCATTATTTTTTACGATATCAATTTTTAATATTGACTTATTTTTAATCATGTTTGAGCAGCATTGACACTGTCTACAACTCCCTTTTCATTTTTTTTGTAATTCTATAAAATCAACCATTTACTAGGGCACTAACACTGCACTGATGTCTGTATTTCTCTAAGGTGTTCTCTACACAAGCATGATCGGAGTCCAAGGTATTTTCTGCACTTATTTTTCTACAAAGTATGAAAACAATGTCTATTAAGAAAACTTGCACATTGTATTATTTCTAAACTCACAATCGAGTGGCAATGTGCCAGTTACAGAGGATACCTTAGATTTATTACTTGACTACTTTACCCAATGTTTTACCGCAATCCCTGAAACACTTTTTTTTCCAAATAGGTGATACAGCTAACGATGGCACTTTAGTTGTATTCTATTATCGTAAAAAAAAAGAAAATGTTTTAAAAAATATTAAAAATGACATTTAACTTTATATCCTTAAGCCATGATTTATGTAGGCGTTGAGCGTTGACGATGACTAATCAATTACGTGGAAGAAGAGCGTTTGCATTGGAGAACATAAATTACTACAAGAATTTAGTTCAGCCTTCTCCTGACCTGACTCCAGACATACATAATGATATTCCTTCACATCTAAAATTGGTACAAGTATAAACTCAGACGTTAATTCACGTTTTTACCTCTTCAAGATACACTGAGCGAGATTGGATATCATAATATAGCCAGTCCAACTAAGTCGTATGTATATGTGCCCACAGTGGACTCTTAAGCATATTTTACGATGATTCACAGGATAGTATTATATAATAGTATGTATATTTATGTATCAAGTCAAAATATCCTTACCTCATCCGTATTAAATTGAATTAAGAGTGCAGGAAGTGGGAATAGTCAACTCTGAGTACCTATCAACACTATTCCAGTACTTGTATAGTAAGCATAATTAGGTACAAAGTTTTATTTCAGAGATGTCTATAATTTGTGAATATCTTTAAGGAAAGTGTTAACTTAAAGAAAGTCTGTATTTTTAATTTAAGGATTACATCATGTTCGTCTGTTCGTCTTTGTACAATTATTTGACCGATGCGCGATGATGGTTGCTTGTTGCTTCCAATTCCAACGAATTGATTTACAGGCAACACAAACTTCATTAGTACAGGATAAATAGGCAATACAATTCAATAATCATCGGGCTCACTTCAATAATAACGTTGGATCTGAGTACGTCTGTAAATACACATACATAGGTATAGTCGTAAAAGTGTTTGTAATGTACATATGTTGAGTGATGTTACGACCGAAAGATTTTACAATGTTCATTAATGCGTAATACATGAAAACATGGATTGCATCGAAGTTATTAGTCATTACTCTGTAGAATAAATTTAGAATAGAGGATAGGAAACTATATAGACACACACCTATATAGTAAGTATCCTAGGGGAAAAATTATTCTTAAATATCTGTGTAGCCAAAGGGAAAAAGTATTATTGTAGTCAAGTGTATACAGTGTCAGTTTAAGTTTAAAATATAGTACCTACATATTTATGTATTACGTACATAGATTAAAAAAAACTTATAATTCGTAGGAATTTGTATAAAGCATTAAAATATATGTATACATATTTAACGTATGATTGTTGGTTGGATTGTCCCTCTTGTCGATTGTCATTCAAATTCTACCGGCGTGAGCACAGATAGGAAGATGAGTATTAATTAGTGAGTGAAAGATTTTATTGTAGTATGTCTAATGTGTAATTTACCTACGTTGTACATTTTACAAGTTCTGGCTGGTTCTGGTTCTGGTTCTACTTCTAGTGATTTTTATTTTGAGTCTGTTAGAATAAAAATGTAGGTATTAGCGGTAGAGAAGAGGAACGTCAAGACCTGAAATGAAAGGAAATCTGAAAAATTCCCCTGATGGTGCTTACCTAATCAAAATAGGTACTTGAAGCAGATTCACTTGTTTGTCTCTGTATTGATTGTCTTATGTCTCATACCTGGGTCTAGTAGGACATGTTAAAAAGAAACCATGAGCTTTGTATTCTCTGCCAGATGCTAAACTAGGCTACGCTAGAGTGTAATATATTGGAGCTTCCCAAAAATGGATTTACAGATGCAGCTGTAATTAAGTAACATATTATTATAAATTACCTATTATCTATATAAATATACGTTTAAAAATTCTAATCTATTCGCTTTCTAGCCATAGTCGTACATACAATGAGTGTATTGTTCAATGAAAACAAAAAAAACTTGGGTTTGAACTGCCCAACCTAATCACAGTAATTATTATAACCCGAATTGTACCTTGTCCTTCTGCAATCATGATATACCTATATATATATATAAATGCATATTATATTATAACCTTACCTAATTATATACTCTGTACCATGATAAAAAAAAAAGAATTGAATTCTAAACGGTATTACTCACTGTTATATTTTTAATTCAAAGTATTTTATGTACTTTAGTGTATAAGTAATATGGACTTAGGACATTGTTGTTGTATTGTGGAATGAGTGTGGGGGATAACACAAGTAGAGCCTCTTGTGAACATTCCGGATTTCAATTTACTAGAGTATAAATTACAGATAGAAGATAAAATGAATGATTGACTCATTTGTTTAGATAAGGAATAAGAAGCAACGTTGTGATCATAGAATGTACTTTTTTGAAGTGCAGCAGTAAAATAAAACTAGCATGTACAAATACGTAATACAATGTACCGTGACGTCAATTCCCAGCGTAAAACAGTTGATAGAATTATGTACATATTTTATGTTGAGAGTAAGAGGTAGTTTAATCATTAGTTCTATCTTGAGTAAAGATGTGTATTGTACCTATTTGGATACTATATATCGCCGTGTACCTATACTATTCTACTTGTGGACTCCAATGTTTTGTTGTTGAGCGCTTGGACCTTTTAAAGGGAGGAAGAGAAAGTGATCTGAATTTAAATGTACTGTTGCACTGTACCTATATTTTTTATTTATTCATGAAATCACAGTGGATTCTAAAATTCAGAGTCAATTGATTTATTCTATTATGACATTAGGGGTATGGTAGCAAAATGCTTCAAAACATAAAATACTCGTCGGGAATCATGTAATTTTTTTTATGTCACATTTAATTTTAGTAATGGATGTTAGGTTCCATTTGATCGTGTTGGGTCATATTTTTATTTTTATAGACTATACCTTCATCAGTTCTAGTCATGCGAGCCACATGACACTTTTGATTAATCTGTTGAACAAGTGTGTATATGTATATTGACAATGAACTCTCACAATCTGTTATAATTTAGTGTCAAACAAAATTATATTTTAGATGCGTCTAGATCGTAGATCCAAAGACGCATGTGTATGTATGTAAATGGTAGCAGTCTTAATTTCATTCGCTAAACTATTTCTGTTTCTGTTTGAATGGATGGAATGGATTGGCGTCGTTATTTTTGTGAATTTTTATGTAGGCACGTCGTTTATCTTGTAAGAATCAACTAACTGACTTCAGTGTATCTCTACTTTATCTTATACGTACGTAAATATTGGAAAATTGGAATGGTTAGCTTTAGCATGGTAGGTAGCTGGGAGCTAAGTCATTTTTATTCTTAAAGTTTTGTGGTTTTTTGGGCGCCGTCTATATGTCGGTAAGCAAGTAGGAGGTAGGCAATAGGCATACAGTTGCATAGGTGTTAGTTTTCCCCCGTATGTTTCCGTGCAGCTCGATTTCTACTACTTTTAAGTAATCCAAAAGTGAATTCCAAATCGGTGAATGGAAGGAGCAACCTTTCTAAAAAATAAAAAACAATCTGTTTGATTCATGTCAATGGTGGTACATGCAGAATAGGAGTTCCGTTTCCTTGAGTTACTTGCTATTGATATTGGCATGCTTGACAGTAAAATGTAGGCATATGTATTGACAAGACAAGCTTTATACGCTGCTACTTGGAAAATTCCCCGAATCCGTTAGAGCATGGAAAAAAAAAAGCTTAAGATTGGTTGGTTGGTGGGTATTTTGGGTATAATAAGAAGATGGGTGCCTGTATAGCGTATTGAATTGTGTATTTTAATCAGAGCTTTGAGACCATTTCATCTTTAGAATGAGAATCAGAAATACTTACCATGACCAATGGATTTCAACCAAAATCCCTCTATGGTTATTGTTGTTACTCGACGTATACATACATCTACTATGTGTCCGTGTCGTCTATACGTTAAATATTGACTATTGAATTTATACCGTACCATAGCATTCCAATCTCTACCACGTATTTTATAGGCAGACAGACACACAGGAACACAATGGGATTTGAATTTCGAATTTAAACTACAACTACGTAGACGCATAGGGTAGTCAAGGGAGAGGCTTGATGGCAACGGGTATTTAGGAGTCTATCTGATACAACCCAAGTATTTGAATCAAATACCTTATAATAATAATGTAGAACTTACGGATACACTTCATACTACGGTAATAGTACCCTCTTCATCATTCTAGAAGCGGAAAGTTGTTGAGTGCGCAGCATGGATTTTGCTGGCAGGAGTTAATTTTGAAGTTGATTTTGAGTTTAAAGTTATTCACCAATACCATCGTCATCCCCATCATCAGCATCATTGCATTGGTGTCTGTCCCATAACCCAGACTGCTCTATCCTTACTCATTATGATTTCTTAAATTGGACAATTTAGTCAAATGATTCCCAAAATTCCGAAATTAATTAGATACTCTCAAAGTGTGCATTCTGTTGGCAGTATTAAAAAAATGTGTCTTGCTAATGAAAAAGCAAGTAACCAAAGAGCAGCATGCAGTGCACTTTTTCGGAAAGACACACAATTATTATTATACAACTATCTTGTGCCATTGTGTCATTAGCGTTGGCTGATGTACCAGAAGTTTTCGTATTCAGCTGGTAGCTTCGAACTCGTATTACAATGTACCTACCTACGTAGGTACTTCATGTGTAGGTATATCCTATAATGGTTTGAGTTATATAAATGTAGGAGGTGAGCTTAAACTTGTAACGTCATTCTATGTAGTATGGTATTATATACTGTACCTACTATATAATCATAATCCGGTGTTCTTACGAGTCATGAAAGAAACTTCAAATATAAAAACTAACTATACATGCACACTAGGAAAAGAAAGTTGAAAAGAGAATAGCGTACACACATGTGTGTACACTCACCATAGTATTCATATAGAACCGTGGATACCTAGTTCATAATTACTCCTAGTAATACTGTAAGAGAGCAGGTGTATGCAAGGAACAAAGTACATAATACCTCTAATAACTACACTTATATACAAGTAATTACATCTGTTGAACAACTAAACACACTTTTGCATATGATGAGCTTGAGAAGGAAAACAAGAAGATTATGTACTATTAACAAAAAAACGTAATCAATAATAATAATAATAATATTAAAACAGCTAACCTAACTACTACCTAACTACCTACCGTAAACATATACATATAGTAAATATATATTGTACCTGTCGTATATATCTAAATAAATATGAAAGTCTATATATCTACGTAGTTGTACATACATACATAGGTAGTGTGTAAGAGTAATAAATATATATATATTATACAGATATTATTGTATGTGAGAGAGATAGAGAGGCCCAGTGTTCAGTGTTGGGCGATGATATATATATATATATTCCCTATGTGTCAATTCGTTTCAAAGATACTGTGACGATGAATAAAATAAATCGCTCCTCCTTGGGTGCTATGTCTTAATAACATTTTTAATTTCAACTTTCAACGGAACTTATTTGCTGGTATTTTTACTTTTTTTTTGTTTTTACTATTTTAGCTTTGTTACTGTTGAAACTTGCTGCCTCGGCCCTTTTGCCACGCTATGAGATTCATTTTCGTTCCGTATAAGTACTACGACGCTATCTATGCTATCTACATAAGAGCGAAACCGACGGCAAACCTCAACGGTGGGAGATACAGGAAAACTAATTGGATTAAAATAGTTTGGAAAAGGTGGCGTGGATGTAAAAAGCTTTGTCTAATTTAATTGAGCACAAAACACCAGCGTTCGAACTGGATGATTCGACCATTCTATGTATATGCTTTCTATATATTATTATGTATGAATGAATAGGTAGGTTGGTAGGGAGTGCCTTTATACGCAGATGAATACACATGCATATAGTACTGAAAGGAAAGTTAGGGTGTCCAGTGTTTATGGAAGTTGATTAAGTTGCCTCCTGAACACTGACAGAGTTTTAACGTGGAAGTTAAAAGTAAACAGAGCATGACCACTAAAGAGCAATCTATTTTTCTGCAATGCCTGTCTTCACAATTGATTTTAATTATAGTCGAGAATAATGTATGTGAGACGAGATGACTTCCTCTCGCTTATATTCACATTTTCATTTCCCCATTTTGCATCTTCTCTCTCATATCATCAATCTCCTGCAGCATTATTGCTATAGATTCAAAATAAGTACGGACATACACACATCTCCTTCATAATATATGGATATCCCGACCCATATATGCATTGCTGTACAGACAGAACATTCCTATTCACATTCAGAGAACTAAGGGTCCAATGCTCCGTGAGCACGGTATTCCCAACATACCTACTTAATTATATGCACACTGCAGCTGTGGAACATAAATCCTTAAACTCAGAGAGAGAGAGACAGAAATCAAGGAATCTCGCTTCATGGTGGCAATGAGAGAATAAGACAAAATGTCACATCGTCAAAAGACAGCAGTATTCGGGTAAGTTTGTATGAATCGGTACTGTGTGGTGTGGACAAATACCAAGATGTCCTTGTCACTTTGTCAGAGTTATGACTGCATGAACATGTTTTATCAATCACCTTCTGCTATTTTCTTGAAATTTCCCCCAAAAGCTTGCTTTTAATGTTTTAATATTCTCGACTCGATGTACTGACTAGTGAGATGAGATGTACTGTGTCGACGATGCGATGTGGCAAAAGACTGAATTCACTGAATATGTAGAAGATTCTATGTATACAACTAGTCAATAATATATTCAGTAACAGCAGAAAACCGTACTTTCTCGTTCAACTTTGTTTTGGATTAACAGGAGCTCTTAAATTTTGTTTCGTTATGACTGATTTTCTGTAATGTGCGCAGAAAGTAAAAAGTGAAAACGATAAAAGATTAAAGGGGAAACCAAGTATGACATTGTAATAGCAAAGCAATAAACCTTCCGTGACGTAGTTACAACAACATAAATTATCCTCACTTCTTTAAAGGGATACGATAGAGATGGGAACGCTCTTGCTTTTACTTCGACGTTACTTTTATTTTGATGTCGATCCTATGGTGGTGGTGTGATGCGATGCAGCTTAATTCTCAATGCATTGAGGGCTCCATTCGTTTTGCTCTTAAAATTGGGATAGTCTGTAGGCTATATGTATAGGTGTATAAGAAACTTCGGATTAGGAAGCAAGATCTCAAGAGCACAGAAGACTAAAAAAGAGATGATATGAAATCCTCAGTTTCAAATCTACCAGTAGGTATGATAAAAATAAGTCGGAGGGGCGCCGTTCTGTGGTGAAAGTGAAAGCACGAGATGTGAGATTCGGAGCTCTGATCTAATCAAAAGTGAACTGAACGTCTGTTTTAAATAACTCCTTCCTATCCCTCCCATCTTCAATCTTCATACATTTTCATTTACAGGGAAGATTATTTTTGATAGTGGAAATCGTTAATTTTTTCCAACTCTTTCAAAGCTACTACTTGGTGGTCCAAATTAATATAAAAAATGGTCTCACTATTTAACATGATATGTTGGTGCATATGTACATATTAGGTACTGGATACCTCCTTTTATCTCTTCGAAACCATCACTGAACCGGTACTAGAAATGGAATACGTAACACAGACTGGAAATTTCGTCTGAAGCGAGGCGAAGGTTCTCATTTTTGTCTCTCAAAATAAATTGTATGCATAACTACAGGATACAATGAATGGGGTTTGCGTGTAATCGATACTAAATCAAAATATTCTATCTACCTGATACCTTTCTGAGTTTCTTCAGACCTGGCCTTAGCAAAGAATGTGCTAAAATAACTCTCCAGTAAAGGTAAAACATATGCTGCGCATATTTTGCACCTACAGAATGACAAGACAGTAAAACGTGGAATCAATGTATGAATCACTTTGTGTGCTTTTTAATTTGACATAATGCCTACTTTTACTATACCCCAAAATGACATTCGAGTTTCGAGTATACAGTAAAATGAAATGATGGACCATTCGCAGATTTATTGCCGGATGTGCTGCGTACTTTAACCGACGAGAGAAAGATAGAGATTCGAATTCCAAGTAGGCATCGAAATCCCAATAGTTTCTACCAAATGGCAGTGGCCATTTTTTATTGCTTCTTTGCCCATGTGCATATACATGTGTGGGACAGATAGTTTTTGTAGCATTAGCGTGTAAGTATTACTCATTCAAAAATTTTATTGATTCACAAATGTAAAACTCTCTGTATGGCTTTTTTCCTTCTTTGTACAAGTTACCTTGAAGTTAATGGTGGTGGTAAATAATTGAATTCTTTTAGTTATTTCAAGAGGATTTTATTTCGACTTCGATTTCGACGCCAGTTCACAGTAAAATCGGCTCAAAAGTAGTCATCGTCAGTTTTTTTTAGTACAGAAAAATAAATGTGAATGTCATATAAATGCGCTACAGAAAGTTGTAACAGCATTGAATGTCAAAATTAATTGCACCTACCTATATAAGGTACTACAATCGTGTTGTAACTAAACTTTGCATTCTATCAAAAGGAAAGGGAAATTTTAATATACTACAGATATCCATCTTCTGCTTCGCCTCGCCAACAAGTAAAACAGTGAAAAGTTACAAAATTAATCAAGTAGGCGTCTGTTTGTTAAAACTTTTATGTATGTTCAGTTAGTTTTGCATTCAAATTCAAATTGCATAGTCTATGTTGTGTCTGGAAAGGTTTTTCATACAGTATTTTCATTTCACCGCTATATTTTGGGACTTAATAGGAACGAATCCAGGATTCAGTTAAAAATTTCCTCCCATGAACAAAGCATTTTGCATTGTTTACCCTACAACTGCAAATAAGCCTTTTATTAGACACACGGAGTACGTCGCTAAAGTTTTTTACGATTGGAGTAAAACTAAGGATATGATTTATGGTAAATTCGAAAACTGATGAATGGCTTTGATTTTGTTGAGCGCATGTGGACTATCATATCTTCTGTGAAGGCTAAAAAGAAACTCGTAAGAATTTGTGCTGGTTGTGCTGTGCAGATACAAGAATAAACTGAAGAGAGCACATACCGTCGATATTTTAAATACGTTCATTTATTATGAGATTAGATAATTTCTTTTATAGACGTTTTGCTTGTATGTATGTATGAGCGTCGTAATCAATATATGGATTTTTTTACGCAGCATTATTTATGAGGCACCGTCCAGAGAAAACACTTTGAAGCAATGCATGGGATGTCATATCATTCAGTTTGTTTCATGTGCTCTGATATTTTTGCTGTATATCATTTTTGTTCTGCGTCAGTCACATAGTACATATGTAGGTGTATAGTCCCTCATTTAGTTTGCTAAGAATTGTCCTGCCCAGTACTGCATTCATTGCGCATCCTTCCAGTTCCAGTTTTCCAGTTGTCATTTTTCATATTCCAAGATTTTAGAAGTGTCGATAGCAGAGATTCGAAGCATTTTATACTGTCAGAATTAGAAATAATTTATCTGCTATATGTGCGTATATAATTGAATACCAGTTCTTGACCCATCCTGTAAAAAGTAAAGTAGGAAATAATAATTGAGTTCGTTTCGTACTTACAGAAGCCCAGCGTTCCCCTCGTCGAGTTTTGGAACTTGTAGACTTCTGCAGTTTGGAGAACATATCAAAATTATTATCTTGTGCCAGGTGTATTTCCCTTGTTTGATCTGAATTTGTCCCTGTTGTGATTGTGATATGATAGAAATGAATCATGACAAGGCAAAAGTAGCACTGATGAAAAAAAAGTAAGTTGAGTTGCTTATCAGTTAAAATACATAATAAATTAGCTTGGTTGACACTACTTAGTGTGCACTGGGAATACGAAGCAACTTAATTGGGAATTGCATTGTTTCATACACAGTTCTCTGTCCTTCTCTCTCAAAATTTCAAGCGGTGTTCGCTCTTATCTCAAAAGGTACTCATTTAAATAATTACCGACAAGAAGTCATGATGGAAGGGCATGAGTGAGGGAGCATAAATATTCCATTACAATTTGCGAATCAATGCTACAGGTACAAAGCAACCGACTTGATTTACATGTCACATACCCGTCAGTCTCATCACATGCCTGTTTAACTCCAAAAGTTAAATTTAAGCACAATAAATTAAGACAAACGTTATTCCTGGAATTGTTTGTACTTAGTTTTTTTCCTTGTTGACGTATTGACTAGACGTGTTTTATGATTCGTTAACTCACAATCTGTTAGTGAGTTTTGTCTGTGGAGAAATATTGCAAGCTTTTTAAACTCAAAATATAGACAGTTTTTGTATTATTGACGTCTGTATTGCCCTTTACGATCACAGGATCCAAGTTTTGCTGTCTATGTTCCACCTGAGCTGTATGTTTGTGGCTCTTATATAAAATTTCATGTCATAGTGTTTTTAAAACATCACGCACAATAGTAGAGCAGGAAACGGTAAATTATTGTCATTTCCATTGACTATACATTGTGTCCCTGTACCTTCTGAAGCAGGAAAATAGAGTTATGCCCAATAACTACGGTGCCGTTGTAGGTATACCTAGCTTACATTCTTCTTGCATAGTGTTAGTATAACCTGCAGAGTGTTCTATTTAAAAGCAGCTTCTTTATCAATAATGAATGTATTAAAAAAAATACTTATTATTAAGTAGCAGTGCAGCACTAGACTATGCCACATGGAAAAGGAACTTCCAACATCGCATCGGTGAAATATGTGTATTTTTCGTCTTTGTTCTCCCTATGCTAAGAGTACAGATTATTTACACATACAATTTTTGAAATCGTAGACGCAACAGGTTGTTTAGTTTTATTTCCTTCTTTAACTCAACTGCATTTTTTTCGCATCATTTCCTATGTCGTTCAGTGAATTAAGTTTAAAATTTAAAATACTTTATCGCTTTGAGGCCCCACTGTTATCCAGTCCATCAATGAAAAGTTATACAAGACAGGAACCCTTTGAGTTAACCAACGCGAACGTCAAATAAAACTCTGAACTGAGCTTAAATGTACGCTACGCGCACTCCACGCACACCCTGTCACAAACGTCAATACCGTTTGAAACTTTGAACGCAGCCCTAAAAAAATACGCATAAAATTCTCATTTCAAAATCCCTTGTGACAGTTCCATGCCGCATGATCCTGAACTGAATCTTAATTCTGAATCTGATCCTATAAGACACCACCGAGTCAGTCAATAAGATACTCAGCTTTGAGTGAAAGAGCTTGTATATTTTCTCGCTTAAATTCTGAATCAAAACTGAACGTGACGTCAGTTTTTCACTCTCTATTACTCGCTCACCACTCACACACTCTACCAGTATAATACCAAGTCGGTGGAGCGCTTAGAATCCGGTTCCACAGAATAGAACATTTCCTTAGGGCTTTGTGCTTTTAGTTTGTCATCACGTAGCGTAGGAAGATCCGTGTGTCCTTGAATTTGAATGTGGTTGGATGTACAAAAAACAATGTAAAATTGGTAATTCTTACTTTGTATCTGTAAACAATCCATGCAGCACATAGTCATATGCATTTTCTTACATTATTTTCAGGCAGGCACTCGATCTCAATTCAGCATCGTCAGCAATGACTGAGGACGTGAAAATTCTAATTACCTGTAAAAGTTGCGAGTGGTAACTTCATTTAATGACTTATGTTTTGCAGAAACGTCCTTATCAAAAATGATTTACGATTACCCCCAATTTACTACTGTAACCATGGAAAATCAAGGTACGTAGGGACAGATATCGTAGACATGCATGTCTGTGCGCATCCTTCGAATAATATTTAAAACATCATTCCGTTCTGAGAATTCCAGCATTTAACGTGCCTGTGAATGTAATATTCCGAGTTTTAAAGCTTTTTCTTACTCAAACCAGACTCATTTGATTTGCATGGTGTGTTTATCGACTCGATTTTCCACATTTGCACTTCTGCCGTAACCAGGCGTATAATTATAGATATAAAGATATTCCTTTAGATATAAGGGGACTATAAGCATAATCATAAGGTGTAGTTATATGGAAAATAAAAGTAAGGATGTAGGTATTGCATTTGCTTGTATGACATGTTAAAAATTGCAATGATGTGCTTAGCCGTGTAAGATTCACAGTTCACACACTATTCATAAATTACTATTGTTCAGGATATTATTAAAAGCGCTTGTCGTTAGTTTGCAAATGAAGGCAGCTGAAAGAAAGGAAGATGGGATTATTAATTCTGAAATATTCACGGTTCATGGGAGATACATTATTTTTCTTGCCAATAATGTTGCAAAAATCGAGGAAGTATTATTTTGTTGCTTTCCTTAGTCTGTATTTTG